>JABJVR010048363.1:0-24656 GCA_025773905.1 Chitala chitala
AAACATTACAGAATACAAAGGACTAAATAAGACCTAAAACCAGTTACCTAATTTAGAATAAGCAGACCGTTTTAATTTGTTTATATAAAAGATGCACACAACCTCTTTAATAAAATAAAAAATTTCAAACATGACACTTCTAAGCACATTAAGTTTTCATACCGGACTGAGAGTATTAAAATACAAGCACTGGCAGTATAATGTTTGCAAAATGCATTTGATTCCATACGGGGGGGACAAATAGCTCAAGATGCAATATTTAATCAATGTGAAGCAAAAACAAAGAATCTATTCCCGAACAATCTTACCCCCCACCTTAAATTTTTTTTAATTTAATCTACAAAGACCAATGCGATCATTTATGCTAAAATGCTCTTGCATCTAATCGTGTATGTATCTCCCCTCTACAGTCATGTGCCTGGAGGCCTTACAAGATACTATCACTTTGCATTCATAAAGGGTGTCAACTGATTACTTGTCCCGTGAATGTACAAACTACTTCAATCACAATATGTGGTCCATGTTAATTTAGAGATTACAGATATACATTGAGACAACAGTGACCACACACAGAACAGAAAAGGGCAGCTGAGGACTGGCTAATCACAGGAAGTGGAAACGCAGATGGGAAGGTCACAGCAAACAGGGCGGATGGTTGCCATAGCAGCTTCTGTGCTTTCCAGAACTGTCCAGTGATTCTTCCTCTGTGTGTACTTCACTGTCTCACACCTCACTGGAAATGTGGATTTCAATTGTACTAGACTCTGAACCTAGCAAGACAAAGGGGAGGGGGGTGGCTCCATTTAGTGAGTGTATATATATATATATATATATATATATATATATATTAGGTAAAACCCAAATACTTTGTCTTTCTGCTGCTCTGTATTCACAGTGGTCCACTGGTTTGATTCTGCCTTAATCTTTTTGAAATGGCCAAACTGTACTCATTACAATGGGAAAGGATATTACACAAGACACCGTTCCAAGCAAACTAATTTGCATAACTCATTTATTTAAATGCTGCATACATTTGGTTATAAATACTGGAAATCTCACATTCGAGTAAGATTTAGGTTGGGTATTTTAGAAGTTGTCAGTTCCAAAGCTAGGCTTCTGGATTTGAAAGGTTTAAGTGAAGGACAGATAATTAAATTCAAACCTGTCATACGCTAGACAGCCTTGCGTGACCTAGATATAATTTTGTGTCCCAGTTTTCTGCTTGAAATTAAGGCCACAGTTGTATTTCAGTGCTGTACCAGAGGTCTGGAAAACCTGTGCTTCCAGTCAGGAACTCTGAAAAATCAGTTCTATCAGTATTTATTAACACAATCGTGAACGATATTAGTCGCAATAACCTTAAGTATTAGTTATCCACCTTAGGTTGCTCTCCACTTTTGATAAACTGAATTGATGACCATGATGGTGCTTGCATACAAATTCAGCATGTTAAAAAAACACACCTGCTCTTAAAAATGTAATTCCTTTGAGATTCAGAGCCACAGAAGAGGCGTCTCATTAGTTACTCTATATTCTTAAAGCATGCAAAAATGAAACAACGTTTACAGCATCGTGCCAAAGCTGGGACGCAGCTGCAATGTGCCTGCAGAAGACGCCCTGCCCGCCTTCACCGCCGAGTACACAGCAAAATGCGTGAAGATGGTCGCTCAAGACCACAGGCCTGTGTGAACGGGATGTGTCCTCACGTTACGTGACTGAGAGGAGGCCTCGGTGTTGGGACCAGGGTTCCATGGCAACAGGCCTCTAAGTTATCCCAACTGTCAGATGACTGGATCTGGTCACTGCTTTACCAACCCGAAGTCAGTTTAGTCAGGCCGCATATCAAACACACAGCGGTTTCCAGCTGATTTTACTGTGTCAGTAATAGCAACCCAGATGTCTGCCTTGCAAAACAATTTTCAGAAAACCTTTTTTCATTCTTCCTGCAGTCAGTTATATCATAGGCTAAACTAATGACTGCACTTGCAACAGGGACTGTAATAAATAGCTTGGTGTCCCATTTACTAATGGCCTCAGTCTTAAAGAACCTTAAGCACTGAATGGGCAATAAATTTATGTGAAAGTGGTTTTTACATATTGTTCATGATCTATCTCATTTCAAAAACATTGTTCAAACTCTAAATTTACAAATGTAAGATGCATTCTTTTTTACAGGCCATATTTTTTCCTGTTCCCACATGGTTACAAGTTATTCTCATATAGAGTATTTCCCTGCAGTATGTTTTTTATGCTGTGCGTACCACATGGTGATCTTCTGCAAATCTGGCTTTCACACTTTATTTAATCTTGTTAATCACCTCCAAATTTCTCCCACTGCCAGTCTTGGAAAGTGCCTATAGCCTAGTTTTATAGAGCTTACTCATATTTCTAACACATGTTTATCTTTATCTATTAAACAATATAATGTTTATATAAGTCTTTTACAAATATTACTGTGAATGTTTCCATGATAGGCTCTCCAAAACCAGTTAGCATGATGTGCTCAGCAGTCCAGATTTGCAGCATTGCTGTGGTCTCAAAATCCCTGGTAAACGGGGCAGTAAGTACCACTTCCTTGTATCCAGTTACCTTCTGAAAGGAAGTGGATGGTATCAGCAGCCTGATGTCCATTACGAGCAATGATCTTCTTGGTCTCCTGCACATGGCTTTGGTACAGCACTGGGACTGGGTTGTAGACATCTACTGCACCTCCTGAGGTAGAGCCCGAATCCCAGGCAGCGCCCTTGTGTGGCCGGAAGCCAAAGTCCACATTGAAACCTGTCCAACCATGGAATGCCAGAGTATTGAGGAACCCCTGCATGGGGTTGAGGATTCCCTAGAAGAGCACATGTGAAATCAGTTATCCACCTTAGGCTGTGTGCAGCAGATCCAAAAAATGCACTGGCAAGACTCGAGTGCCGTCAACATGTTGTGTCAATGTCCAAGTTCCTGGTAAGAACCTTTCTATGGATTATAGCAGTGCTGTTTAACATAACTGCAGTTTTTAGTACTTTTCACTTCTTCTGCTAAAATAAAGAGGAAACTTCTGAGCCAATTATGGATTACTAGGCAGATTAAGTGCCAGGATGGAGAGCTGCTTCTTCGTGCTAGTTGTTGGAAGCGTTATTCAGGTAATAACAACATCCAGTCTGGGTCCACACTGCTGCTTATGACTCAGGATATATATTGTAGCAATGGCACATGAGTACAAAATGACAACTCTTCCAGGCAGGGCCAACAATAGAGATTTTGAATTCCATAAAAGATTACGTTAGATATTGCGGGATGTTCTAATTTTTGAGGGACCCCTGTCAATCACAGGCCCTTGGAAGTGTCCTAAATTTCCACCCCTGTGCAGCGCCTCTGCTTCCAGGAGGACGTACTAACTACCGAGCAAGTGAGGGTGGACGGGACCTCTCACCATGATGAACCACGTGATCAGCGTGATGTTCCTCACGTGCTTCAGGTCACTGGCTGTGATGTCCGACTGCATCTCCAGATAAAAGAGCAGGCCCTCGTTTATCAGGTTGGGCATCCAGCTAAGGGAAGGTGGAAGTTTGTGATACTGTGATTCTGCCCATGGCGAAAAGTAACTAGTGAATCTTACAGTGTACAATCAGGCTGCTTTCTTCTTCATTATTTATCCTAATGAATATACAAAGAACTTTAAAAAGTCCACAAACACAATATTAAGAACACGTTTATATTTGTAGAATTCTACCCATCAGCATTTTTAAATGATTTGTAGCTCAAAGCTATAAGTTGTTGCAGCATGTAAACCATAATTTTGCAACAGTAATCAAAACCTTCTCATTTTAAGAGGCTAACTGTAAGACAAGCCAGTATTTAGCCCCGTCACTCAGATATGTACAGACTAAGGGAACACCAAACGGTTTTAGACAGAAAAAATTTATGGTTGTGCTGTGAACACGCTGAGTAAGTTCAGATGGATATACTTGACTCTTAAAATGCAAAATCTTAATAACATGTTGTCATAAACAAACATATGGTATAATTATACACGAATGCTGGAACACAATACAAGTTTATTTTCTGAAGATTTTTTGACATGCTTGTGTATTCATATTAGCTGATGCCTTTACTCAAAGCACCATTAACCACCAAACTGCTTAAGACCCCAAACACTACACTTCACTACACAACCCGCCCACTTGTTTTGTGGCCCTAGAAGCAATGTAGGCCTAAAGCTTTAATATTTTCTACATTTTGAGCTTCTGAGTTTAGCAAATAACTTCTCAAAGATCTGTTTTTAAAAATTGTGAGTTTTTTTTTTACTACTGACAAGTTTTAAAATTGCTCTATAAAGCCTCTAATATTTGCTTATTTTTACAGAGCAACTTACCAAATAAAGAAAACAAGCATGATTTTAAAGAATCGTACTTTGATCTCTGATCCCAGACGTCTCTCATTTTCAGTATAGATACCTTGTCGGCCTTTCAGGAGCGAAGTAACTGAATTGAAAATACCAGAGTAATTTATCAGAAACCAGGAGTGAAAATAACATTACACATGAAGACGATATAAGCGTCGCAGAGTCGTTGTTCAACAGAGGCGGCTCGGGCGTGGCACACAGGTGTCTAGATGGTAAATAAATAACAGATCTTTTAAAGGGGGCGGGGCGATAAAGCAGAATTTCGTACCTGCTGCTACCGTTCGGCCAAACAGCACGGGGTTGACGAGCATGACGAGAAGCAGTGGGGCGTATGTCGTGATGTAATGGGGTACGGCGTGGAGCAGCCTGTTCTCGCAGCTGAAACGCAGAAACACAGCCGCAGATCGCATCTGTTGTACTTGTGCAAATCGCAACTGAGTAACGAATATGCAAAGCAAGTGGGGCAGGAAGGGCCCGTAGACCTACTATGAAATGGACGGGTAGTAGAGCATTGCCACGCCCTCCACACAGAGCATCGCTGCCAGCCCCCACGTGATCATGTGATACAGGACAATGGTGCTGTCATCGGTAACAGAAGAAATACGTCATCCCATAGGTTACACATAAAGTATTAACCAAGGCTTTTATCATTCACAGTATATTGGATTGTTATATGTGTGGAGGATTTAAAGTCTTATATCTGCAGATTTTTAAATGCAAATATGAAAGACACGGGCTGATGGCTGGTCTAATTTTATTAACGTGTACTGAAAATGTAACATGTTAAGACTAATGTGGTTTGTCCTAAGATGGTCTTAATTTTCCCTAAAATATGTAACAGTGACACTTGAAGGAGAGAGCTGACAGAACAACAAAGAAAGTAATTTGCATTAGTGCCAGATAAAAATCAACATCCTCTAAGAGGTGTCAGATCTAATTATCTGGGAAATCAGTTAGATGTGCAGAGGGTGTCATCTCAAATATGGAGCTCAAACACAGAGAACACAAAAGTGGGTTCATTGACAGGATCATATTAGAACGTGGGTCAAAGTTATCAAACCAGAGCAGAGGTTTGCTAACAAAAGTATGTCCAGCCAAATCAGCAGCGCCACAGTACTGGTACTCAGACTAAAGATGGAGGTTTTTAAGTGTTAGCCTGACAAGCACAAATCCTGCACAATACTTGAAAGACAAAAAAGTTATTTGTGCACAATAAATCAATGATAACTGTGGTACAATATTAAGTTAAACTGCTTTTTTGGTACAACAATGAGAGCAGGTGTCCAGGTGCTATATTTTATCTGCTAAAAATGAAGAGTTATCCCACAGCCCAAAAACATGTTGATATTTTTTTTTTGTGTGTGTGTGTGTGTGTGTGTGTGTGTGTGTGTGTGTGTGTGTGTGTGTGTGTGTGTGTGTGTGTGTGTGTGCACCTTGCAATAGGTTGGTGCCCAATCCAGGGTGTTCCCTGTTTTGTGCCCTAGGCTGCCTGGGATAGAATCCAGGCTTCTGTGTCCCTGACTACGATAAGCAATTTGGTGATGGATAGATGGATGGTTTTGTCAGGTCTTGGCTACTTCCACATACATCTACTGGGTCATAATTTCATAATGTACAGAAAACATAGGTGTAATTACGTTATAGCCGTTTACCTTATGTCTCTTTCATTGTTTATGACCAACCAGAGACAGCAGGAATCATTCAAGAAGAAGAGCCCACAGACTATTACTGTTTTTTCAGTTTACTGTTTAATGTACAAGCATGCACACAGCTCATTGCTAACTATCTGTCACCATATTAATTACTTTTGGCTTCTGTTCACTGTTTCATACAGTGTTTGTAAGCTAATTAGTGAAACACAACACACATATGGAGATGGAAACAAAAAGCACGGAAGGAAATAAAAGTATGATGTAAACACAGGGAGTTAATACCTGAGTCCAGCGGATCGTTTGACCACCAAGTAGACGTCCACAGCATAGCAGAAGGTCCACCAGAAGGAAGCACTGAAGAACAGCTGAATCCACATCTGGCCAGAAAAATATATACGCACTGTAAAAGGTATTTTTAAAATGCTGAACAGATGAAACTTATATATTATATAAGATATCAAGGGTAGCAACAGAAAACCTTGTATCACAAACATCCTTGTCTAATTTCATAATTTCAAGGGTGATGCACAAGCGGGTGATGTCACAGGGACTTAAATTTGCACCAAGGGCTTATTTGGGGTCCCGCAGAGCGTGCTGCCTGCTTAATGGGGCAGAACATCCGGGCATGTCCCGTACGTACCGCGCTGCCGACGCAGAACACCTCGGGCCAAACGTCGGCGTTCTCGGGGACTGAAATGGTGTTTATGAGGTGTGGCATGCTGAGCCAGATGGAGGACCTGAAGATGACACCTGGGCACATCACACAACACGACACAGGATCTACTCAGAAGTATGACGTCATCATGTGTCATGTCCACAAACGTGTCATATACAAACCTGTCAGTTGGAGTCACTATAGTTAAATATAATATAAGAGCCTATCATGGAAATATAATATAGTTAAATTAACCTTCAATTAACCTTTGGTTCAAAAACAGTTCCAACAAAACCTGTAAACTGTACGGTCATCGACGATGAACCCCGTCACTCCCGAACAGGATTCAAAGAATTCAACGTTCTTACATGAACGGTTTCAATATGTAGCTGTACATGAGACAGTCCCACTTTTTAATGCAACACCCCTATAGGTCATATCCAATTTTAAAAAAATGCTAAAAGGGGGAAGAGGAAAAAACTAAAAGTAAACGTTTGCCGTGTTCCAGGAATGCCTTAATTAAGCAATGGAAACCCTCATTATTAGGAGTTGTATGTAATGGAAATACAAAACAAGTAGCTATTAACTTTTTACAGGGATCTCCCTCATCCTAATGCGGTTAATATCCGGACCAGTTTTACAGCTTCTTGGCTCCATTTCTTGGAAACAAAGTGAAAACTATATTTTAACATCACCCCAAGGACAATTTTAATGGTGCAAACTTTTTAAAACATGGCACTTTAAAGCAGAACCACCTGAAAATTAATGCAAACTGAGTCATAATTTTTATATATAAAACACAACCCTTATTGTGACACAGTCTGTGATTTTCTTTAAAACGGTACATGTGGCCTGGTATTGGTGACACAGTGGCACACCAAAATATTTCCTTGTTCTGGGAATGAAAATGGCCTTCAACTTATTTTACCCTCTATTTTTCAACCAAATATGAGAAAATAGACAATGCTTCAAATTTATTAGCAGGCTAAAACATTATGCCACCTCAGTGTTGTTGCAAAGATATCTATTTAGCCAGTAAGCTTGCATTTATTTATGATACAAGTAGGTAGACTTTGACTTGTTTCTTTATAAATAGAAAAGCTTCTAAACACTCACACTGAAGCAAATTTAAGACCTGTTCAATTTCTTTCAAGAGTAAGAATACATCAGATATCTCATGGGAAGTCACTATTTGATAGAGGCTTATGTGCCTTTCCTATGATTTATAAAATATAAGAAATATAATGTGTAATAATGTAAATGTGAATTTCTTTCTTTGTCACTTTAACTCCTGTGTACTTCATTGTATTGTGTATACTGGTTCCACGGGGCTCACAGTAAGAATTTCATTGCACAATGCAACTGCTTGTTTCACTGTGCACATGACAATAAACGTGATTATGAAAGTTAATTTTGCCATTTCTTGTACGTTACAGTATTTAATAAACACTAACAAAATGCACAAATGCACTCGGCACAATGACGGGACATGAGACCCAGATTTACAGCAGCCTTCATAAAACGGCTCACATTATCCCAAGTATCGATTATGAATTCATCCCCACAGCCACTGACACACTTCTGATCGTCCTGAAACGTTTCGTTTCATTTGATGTCCTGTAGTTCAAGTCGTTTTGCCCCATCCGGCGTAATTTAGAGCATCTCGCATTAGAACTTCACGGGGAGTCTATTCTTCCCCGTTTATAGTAGGCTATTTACTAAACACTATCATGTTAAATGCTTTGCACTCAACTGTGAAACAGCAGGGTCCCTCAACAAGGCAGGGACAGTATTCCTCTATATGGCAGGATCCACACAACCAGTCAATGCACACCCAAGTCAAATGGGTACAACCTAAAACTCTCCTTTGGTCAAGTCTCTCACGGGCCTCTGACCTTAAACCTCCAAAGGCAAGCCTGATTTTATTTTTTTTTTCTCCAAAGCCAAGACAAAATGGAGATTAGTTAACAAAATTTAGCAAAGATGTGTTTTACACGTTTAAAGTTGCATATTGCTGAAAACAATGTCAAGTTCGAATGACATTTTGAATTGACCTGACCTCTTGTAAAATGCCATTATCGTTATTGTTTCGACGTTACCCATTTAACATACTGCAAACAATTTGTACAAATGTAATAAGTTATAAATGCCAATATGAAAACATTTTATGATAAGCTCTACGCAACATACGGTATAATTAAAATTAACTGTCATATTGTTCAATACTACCTAGTTGGTGTACAAATTGTAAATATTTTCAGATATTTATAGCATACAGTCATTAACAGAAATTACCAAATTTTAATCGCATTTTTTATATTTATAAAAACAATAAATAAATATTTATTTTTATTGTTAATGCGCTCAGCTGTGGCGCGCGCAGCGCGAAGCATCTTACCTGCGCATCCCAGGATATCGCACACACTGATGATGAAGACAATGCGCGAGGATGACGCTGGCTTGGGCAGAGAGTAAGGACCAAAGCGTCGGTAACCTCTTCGCTTAGGCAGTATCTGGAAGAGGGACAACAGGAGGCTTATACTGGCGCTGCAAATGCAGACAGCGCTGAAAAACAGCGACTGAAAATTAATGACAAAGTCGGTGGAAGGATCCCTGTTAGGGCAGCAGAAGTTCTCCAGCCTTGGAGAAGCCATTGTGGACTGCGCTGCAGTAATTTTGTACGAGGGGAAATGAATGGGAATCCATTCATTAAATCTGTGGCCTGAGATCTTACTGAAACCACGGGACAAATAATCATGTGCTTTTTCTTAATGCGCTTCGTCAAGACTTCACCGCCCATCCACTACCCCGTACCTACCCATACCACATAACCCCATTCCAACGAGGCAGCCGTATATGTATCTAGCTGTAGATATAATGTAACAAACCTTGAAAAGTTAACATTTAGTTTAGCTTTTAATGTACAAAACATGTGCCAGCCTTCATCGTAAGAGCAGGACAGTTAAGTTTTAGGGAAGAACATGCAATTCTTTAACATTTTCCGAGAACGTGCTTCCATCTGGTGGTAATACTAGATCACTACATTATCTTAGTACTTCACTGTAGTTTGGAGTTGGTCTACTGTTAAAAAGTACTACAAATTCAATATTGAATATTTTGTTTTTACTTTATACGTTACCTTATTATAGACGTTCTAGTAAATAAACAAAAATAACAAAAACAACAACAATAAAAAAAACAAACAACGATAATAAAAGCCGCAGTCAAGTGTTTGCTTTAGAAAAGAAAGACTGAACATTAAACCTGAACACGTAGATTTCAATTTTCTCATAGGAGATACCTGAACCTTTGCTTTAATTGTGAATTCGGCCAATTAGCTTTCAGTAAGCAACAACAGCTTTAAAATATTTGAATTGAATGATTTTTCTAACCAGTGAGCTTGAAATGGTCGTTCTTGACAACTTTAGCGAATATACTCTTGGTGGGTAATGGCACATTATCGTTTAATTTGTAAACATTCACATCCAAACGCACAGATGTCCAAACACACATTCCCTTTTTATACAAAGGAACCCATCGTCTGAAATCGTAATGCACACGCTTGCCCAGCAGGTATATTTAAACTGGCAGGCACCTCGAACCTGTGACAATACGCACTGGCACCGGGGACAAACATCTGGCACTTTGCGCGTTCCCGCAGACGCTCTCTGGCAGCGCGCACTCCGCTTCGCAAACGGGGAGGCTGTGAGCACGTGAGACCTCGGCTGGCACAGAAACACCGACGCACGGATGCTACACACCGTCACAGCTACACCCCTAAGTCACTGTATAGGGTTCTCTTATGCACAGCCGTATACCGATAAATTTTATCTATATATTTTATGTTCCAAATATCGGTTCGAGAGATAGGGATAAGGAGGGGTTAGATTCGTGTATATTTTGATGTTTGTGGTGTAGGGCCTGTGGTGGGTTGGCGTCCCGCCCTGGGTGTCCCCTGCCCTGCGCCCTGTGTTCTGGGATGGGCTCCAGGTTTCCCCGCGACCCTTAACACGATGAAGCGGTATAGAAGATGACTGACTGGTGTAGGGCACAGAAGATTACTGTATATTGTAGATTTTTTTTTTTTTTTTTTACATGGCACAAATTGAAATAGCATTATGTTTGGGTGATGATTTTGTACGATATATAGAAACAACATTTACTTATATTTAACATCCTTGTGATGGCAGCATGGTCTGTGTTAAAGGGTACACGACAATATGGAAAGAAGTTGGGAATAAGAAAAGTGTAGGACTAAATAAGTATATACTCCCTACTCCTTTTAGAAGATAAAGCTTGAGACCTACATCTTTTTTATAATTACAACAAATTGTACAGTATATACCTTACTTGTTGTTGGATGCTGGATTCTTTGTAATTCAAATTCAGTACTATTTGGATATTCCCGTGTTACTCTTGAAGACTGCTCATAATATAGAGCTGAACTCATTATTCTAACAGATGTAGCCCTGACATACAGAGAAAAAAACGGTTTTCCTCTTAATCGTATTTCAGTTTTATACGCGGGAGGGCACTATAATCACACTGAACTGTAATTATTTCATCTAAGCATATAGCGGTGTAATACAGAACGAAATGTTTCTTTGTGCATTAGGAGATGCTTGCTTTTGGCATTTTATCCTTGTCGGAAAAACGTCAACACTAATGACTCATTTATTGAAGATATCACGGATTATAAATCTGTATTTAAACAAGTCTTAAACCCGATTAACAGATGCTGAAATAACACGGATTTCTTATCAGTGTTTACTGTTAACTGGCACAGAAACGGAAACGTCTACCAAAAGCAATAATTAAATATTGTCGTCTATAGCAGGTTTGCTATTTATGTTTTACATACACGAGTGTTATTAATTCTTACGTTGTATATTTGCAATATTTTCACCTGGGGAAATTAGAATCTAGTCTTTTCTGTCAGGAGATGTGGATTGACAACAAATGTGCAGAAAAAGTCAACGGGAGTTCGTAGGGATGGTCTGTCTAAAACTTTGACAACAAAGGCAATGATTACAAAATTTCTAAAAAAAAAAAAAAAAAAGGCTTCACTAAGATTATGCATGCAAGTGAATGGTTATAACAACCCCCTTTCAAAGACACGCTAATGAAAAATCCTCACAAAACAAATTACACGGACACACTTCAATACACACACTTCGGTGCTGAGAATTCAGTCACAGTCCATTTAAACATACTATTTGGCAAAAACCAATCAGCAAGTTAAAACCAGTTTTGGAAGACCATAGGAACAGTTTATTCCAGGGAAGCACTTGTGGAACTTAAACCTGAAGGTGGTCTGCATTTGTAGCTAGTAACCATTGACTCGCCGTTGATTTACATTTCCAATTTGCAGAACATGGTAAATTATGGTCACTTCAGAGGCTGTAGACTGTGACAAAGCTGTCCTCCAGTTTGTTGGTACTTCGGATTAGTGATAGATCAATGCGTTGGAGGATGTCCTGACTTGTACCCTAAATGCTTTAGGTGTGATCTAAGAAGCTCCCAAAATCAGGCAGGAGTCTTTGTTTATATGACAGAAAAAACAGAAACTGCAATTAAGATGACGGAAAGTTCACCCTATTTAGACTGGCAAACCGAGGTGCATGACCTTAAAGCCTGACCTACTGAAAAGTTTTAATTATATCACATCGAAAAACCCAATTGGATGTGGAGTTTGTCTAGCAGAGCCACTGAGTGTCACATTTCCCTGTGACGTGACTGCGTTCAGGAGAGCTGATGTGAACTCCATCACATCCAGCTCCCTCTCTCAGGAAACCTGCGGTCCACTTACCTCTGTTCTTCTGCAGAGAGCAGCCTGGCAGCACTGGAAGCCATTGCATCACCATTAAAGAAAAATCACAACAGCCAACACACGTTTTTCCACTTGCATACATGACTCTGTCCAGAAGATATAAATCCACGCCCAACCCAAATCCGATACGAGGACTACAGAACTTCAGAGACTGCTTCTAGTAGGGTCTGACCGTTGTGATGACAGGGATAAAATAAACCGGAAGGCGCCCGAGTGGCGACTTTCACCACTAGTTTAGCACCTCTGTCTGCGTAGGCCCTGCACAAGTCAAACACATTCTGAAGAAAACTGACCTGAGAAAACTAAACTGCCATTTTCCACTCACACTTACCACCGGCTGTATTTAACCAGTTAAGATAGGAGAGCAAAAGTAACTTTGTGTTCATGGTGGGGCATTCCATTGCTTAAACCCAAGTGGTACGTCACTCACATCCAATGCACAGCAGCTAGTCCAGTCATTAAAGCAGCACACTTACCACAGTTTCACTTCAATGCACTGCTCAAGGTACATGGTGCTTTGGATTGCTGAAATCAACAATATAGTTACCGCACAGAACGACCTCACCTCTATAAATTGTCCAAGATAAAAGCACCAGAAAGGAAATAGATCATGGTGCAAAATCCTAAATTTGACCACTTATGGATGTTCTGGAGTCATGTGATCAGCCAGCCAGCCTCACTGTGGAGGATTCCAACAGCACACCCCTAGGCTGCAGCGTTGGTAATTGCTCCGTTCTTTTTGGTTGCATGTCTCTGATAATGACTGTAAGCATGCAGCACTACCCAGAAGCTAAATGTCTTTCAGTTCTCGGAAAAAAATTAATTATGTATTTCCTTTCAGCAGAGAACAAAGTTTACAGTTCATACACGCTGGTGCTGAAAATGACATGATCACATGCATAAAAACCACAATATGTCTCTTTCAAACAGGATGGGGATTTTTGCATAAATGTCTTTGGGGTTCATAATTCATATAATCTGTGTGTTTTTTTTAATTATTATTAACTTAGCAGTCACCACAGTAACAGACAGTTTAAAAAAGCAAACAAATTTAATTAAAAATTATTTACTCAGATATATAAACATGGTTGTGGCATATGTAAACAAAAATGTAATTTTATTACATTTAATAAATTTAAACAAATTACTGTACATTATTTCAAAGCGAATTAAACTAGTTAGTGTAGCAATAAATAATGCCGTTTTATATTTATAATTTCACGGTAAATGCTAAAAATCACAATTGACTTCTTTTAAGTCCTGAGTGTCAGACACACTCACACAGGAATACTTCCATGGTTGGTTCTCTTAGTCTGGCTCAGTTCCAGGTATGCAATGGTTCCCCCAAGCACAGAGGAACTGGGTGCTTAGATTTAGCCTACATCATATAAAGTTTCTGTCAGGTTAACGGAAGGCAAAAGTCTCCTTCCACAAACTGATGGAGGTTGAGGGTGACATTATGGTGTCCTTTCTCCAACGTACAACAAGTACAAGGAGGAGAAACTAAAGGCCATCAAGATGGAGAGCAGAACCATCATGACCTTTTGGACCCACAGGCACTGTTCAAGCTTCTGCTCCAGTCTCGAATTGCAGGCAACAACTCGTATGAGCTGGGGAAAAAAAACCAAGTAATTTATCATGGTGAGGTTGCTGTGTGGTCCTTAATTAGATAATGTAGAGCATTTATATCATAAATGTAATTGGTCTTAGGAGACAGAAATTAACCATATATGGAATATGGTCAGGACTCACGGTGCTATGTAGGTCCTGTTGGTTGTTAGATCCCAGTCCGAGAGGGTTATCGCTTAAGGTGTCCACAACAGGTTTGATGTTCTCAAAAACATGGCATCGTAATCTGGGGAGAAATCATTTGTGTTCTCTTCAAGTCATGAAGTTCATCACTAACACTCATGTTCTACCAAAAAGGTAGAACATCATCTGACAGAGTTCCTTCATGAAAATAAGCATTTCAGAAAGGGAAAGGCAATTTGCAAATGTTCTTTTGGTAAGTGGTAAGTGTTAAACAACCATCACAATACAGTCATGATAATCAATAGAAAAAACACAAAAGACTAACAAACATCAGTGACTAACTGGATCCTGGTTTAATTTTTCTTTGACACCTAAAGTTCTACACCTTAGCAACCAACACTTTGAATAGGTTTCCTTGAACTTATTGTGTATTGTCTGTAACCATGTATTTTGAATAATTATCAACTCAACACTGACTCTTGTTTGACGCAGTAAAATAGGCTGTATATATTGATCAGCATAAGACCTGTCGTGTACCTGTGCTCCATTATCTTTGCTCTTGGAACTTCCTTCCAGAACTGGGAAAGTTCTGTAGAACTGACTCCAGCACTGAACTCCATCTCTGCTGCCATGACCAGGAAGCGGTCCTGAGGAGAGGCTTGGTAGGCTGTAGAAAGACAGGGCAGCCAATCACAAGAGAGCCAACTCACTGGACCAATAAAAGTCCTGGGACAAACCACTGTAAAAATGGGGAAAAGATACAATAATCAAGTCCACACACAGACACACACACAGACACACACACAGACACACACACAGACACACACACAGACACACACACAGACACACACACACACACACACACACACACACACACACACAGACCTAATTCACTCCCTTTAACCTTAAAAAGCCTTATAGTGCTTAACCTAAGGGTTCCTTTATTCAGTCTCTTTCAGATGTCAAACTATGCATTTTTAAGGCAAACAATATTATGAATAGATGACACCAGGACCATGACACCATGCATGATGAACATATGACAGGAGGACAAGGATGTATGTTTGTCAATGCTTTCAGAATAAGGCAGACTGACCCCACTTTCTGAAGTTCTGCACTGTTTTCTTACACAGAGAGTCTGGTTCTACACAGTACCTCCATGCAGAGACACTACAATGTCCACAGAAGCTCCTGGCTCACAGCTGGTGTTACTGGGCTTCACCCTGTACTTCTCTGGTGCTGTTGTTCGAACCTTCAGGATGAAAGGTATGATTAAACATCATCTGGCACCAGACCAGCAGGTACTGGAAAACTTGGGATGGACGTATGGATGCACACACAGAAACACACTCCTCAAAATTATGCAGGGTTTGCGCATGCAAGTGGGAAACTGTCAGTGAACGAAACAGCTGTGCAGAAAAGGTTGGCAGCAGAGTTTGTGTAACTCCGTTTGGATAACTTAGGGCACAACAGTTTACAGGAACAAAAGGAGATTCCTTCCAAAGTAGCGTTAACATGAGCTGTCAATCACCGACAGTTTAAAACCATTGCTGAAGTTACCGCTACGCAGGCATACTAGCACGTAGAAATGGATCCACAAAACAACACGCTATGATAAAACAGAGACTGCTGTTTGAAGAAAAAAAATGTCTGCATTGATGTATTTTCCTCGAATGCTGTCCTGGTTTTTCCATATCATGGAGCAAGAGGTAACAGGAAACTGGTTTAAATAAATGTGAAGACAGGTTAAGCACAAAAGAACAGCACACCTTGAAAGCCACTTGGTTTCTGGTGATGTTGTTAAGGACGATCAGACATTTTCTCTCTCCATCCTTAGACCCAAAGCAGAGCTCTTCAGCTGGGCTGAAAGAAATCGGATATTCAGAATGACAGGTGTTTCAGTGATACACACTGTTAACAAAGTCTCCTCTTACCTCCTTCATAGTGATACATTAAGACATCTAGATTGAATAAGTCATCATGTAACTCAACAGCGCAAATACACTGAGCTGAATCACCCCAAAACGACCCCTTTTCAGAGCAATAACATTCAACTCACTTTGTTGATCAAAACACACTAAAAGTCTGGTCCTCTATTGTTAAAATGAAATGTGTTTGTGTTGTACTTCAATCTGTAATTAAAATCCCAGCATATTTACACAGTTCCCTTTGAAACGCCCTTTCTTTCATGACCTCAGTGACTTAGGGAGTTGTGTTTGTTTCTGCTCTTGAACCTGGTGGATCATACTTATTAGAAACCAGAACTCTTGTCCAAAAATGGTAGCTAAAAATCTGTAACGAATCACATACCTTAAATTAACAAAGGCTGACCTTGTGCTGAACAATTTCCCACTGACTTCCAACTCATAGATTAAAAACTTTTTTAGGCTCTTTTAAAGCATAACATATATATATATATATATATACACACACACACACACACACACACACACCAGAAACAACAGAAACACCACGGTTCCCCCTTCAGGCTCTGAAAACCCATTAAAAAGAAAAGCCCACAGACTGTCTGCACACTCTCTACAGTAGAGGCATTACTGTAATTTGATACTGAATTCCTGTCACTCAGCTAATAACCACAGGACTTTTTTCTGTGCTTAGCAACGCGCCACACAGCCGCAAACCAAAAATCCGGTGCCACAACCTAGTGAGAACGAATAAATGAAACAGCACAGCAATTTTTTCCTCAGCGCGTGACATATTTCATAACCAAGAGACTGTGTCATACACACAGTTTTGGGAGATTCCCAGTGTTTTTACTTTTTGTTAGCAAACCTTTAACCTATTTCACACAAAAGGCCCATCTGTTTGTGATTTGTCGAGCTGTTTACCATACCAACACAAAGCACTGAACTGGTCAAAACAAGAATGTAACCAGACTTTTGCCCCGCAACTCTTGCCATTAAAAACACACAAGGGCAAATCATTAGAACGAAATCACAAGACAAGTTTGCGGTAATACAATAATCCACACACACAGCTTTAAATCTCAGGCACTGCCACTAAAATTCAAACCCAACATAACTGCATAATTGCAGATCTAGTACAGGAGGCTGTACAGCGTAAGCCAAAATAGGCTGCGTATTTGAGCTATCGTTGGAATGTGGGCAAGCACAGTTGTACTCATCATCATCAGGGCCGTGTAAATGCATTTAAATTGGTTTCATTTCCTTCTGTTTTATCACATCATCACGACAAAACATTTTCATGTACAAAACTGTTCAAAGAGAGTTGCCAAATAAAGAGGAAATTATAATTAGACTATGAAAACACAACACAGACCATTCATCATTACTAAGTAATAATCATCTACAGACATGATGTTGCAGAACATTTATTGGTGTGCTATTTGGAAGGGGCCACACCATTTCCTTAAATTCTATAGTGTTATATAGGCAAAACTGACATATTAATTACCTAATGTGAAGCATCTGGCCCTTGAAGGTGGTTGATGGTCTCCGAGTCCCTCTGCTTCTACAAGTTGCATCTACTTTGTCAGTCTCCTCGATCCTGAAACTGTCTTCTGCAAAGTTCACCTAGAAACACCAACAAGAGTGTGTTGAAAATAAAGTACCATCCATTGTGTCCATAAAGCAGAGTCAGGACAACTAGCTTTGAAAATGTACGGGTGCAATGTTGATCCACAAACCACAAGATGAATTTAGTTTGTGTTTTCCCGTAAACTTGAAAGCTTTAAGATTTTAAGTGTTAGATTTAAGATTTTAGAATTAAGATTTTATTTATTTGGAGTTAAGAAGCAAATTTAGTGTTCTTCTGTAACACTTAAAACCTATTGACAGGTCAGAATTGAGACTTTTCTTATTTTGGATTACCCATTTTATTTATTTGGAATTGACCAAAGAATTTAGTACACCATTTTGTTTTTGTTCTCCTTTAACATTTGAAGTTTTTGATTGGTCAGAATAAAGATTTTAGTTTACGACACATCCCTACGTTATTTGAAATACAGTTGTATAATGTTGTACAGGACACTTGTCATGTTCGGTTTCTGATAAAAAAACAAAATATTTCAATGAAAATTAATCTTATGATATCTTTACGTCTCACATAGGAATAAAAAGGAACCTTTAACTTGACATAAATAGTGATTTGATTTATAGCAATATCCATTGATAAGAGAAAAATTGCAATAAGATTTTTTTCATATTGCCCAGGTCCATCTCCAAGTATGGCTGTTTATTTTTGTAACAAAACACATGTAAAGCTGAGGCAAGAAGAAGTAAGGCTTTAGAAGCCACACACAGAGCCAGTATTTACATATAAATCCAGCACCTCAGGTTACACATTGCCGGTACAAGCCAGGCCATGGCAGACCCGTGACAGTCACGTAACAGGAAGTAGAATGCTGGCCTAGGCTCCGCCAGGCAGTTCTTCCCCACTTCCTTATTATCAGGAACTGAGTGCATGTGACCATGGGATTGCACTCTGACCCTGTAATATGGCACGGGCCAAGGGGGTATTTCATGTGCCAACGGAGTACAGCATAGGCCAACATAATAAAGCACGGGCCAAAGCACGGGCCAAAGCACGGGCAAGTTCTTGCTCTGGCCCTGGTTTTAGCCGTTTCTCCTCTTTGCTCCTGTCATGAAGTATCTACTCATCCCATGCAGTAGCACACATTGGCAGTGCAATACATGGTTCTAAAGGAAAACAAAATACCCCTTTATGAAACATTTGCTTGACTCTTACTTGCAATATTCTTTACTCAGAGACACTGTAATGCAAGAAGCAGAAACTGGCATCGTATTATTTATGCGCAAGTTTTGATCTTGCACAAAAAAAAACTAATGTTCTACATTCAAAAATAAAAGCCAACATTTTGCACTTTACATTTAACCTATAAATGTCTTATAATGACATACACCTGTTTTATTTGATCTAGGTATCTCTGTGGGGTAAACCATACACAGAAGGCAAAATAAATATTTCAATGCACTTGCAGTTACAGTTGACAGTACATGTCTGTTCTGAGGCCTGGGTTCAGCAACTCATGATGACATTGTTTCAGGTTATTTTTGGTAGCGTTAAAGGCAAAGGACAGAAACTAGAACAAGGGCATATACTGAAGAACATCAAGAAACCTAAATGAGGCATGATTCAGGCTTACCTTCCACCTGTCTTCGATAGGAAGGCCTGTTATAAGTGGATAGCCATTAGGGTCGTGCTGTCCAGGACAGTAAGACAAATGTGGGGGGGATATGAGCAGGCTGAAGCCATGACGGGAGTCTTTCTTAACCAACATTTTATCCGAGTGCCACTGGACCAGGACAGACAGGCGGCATGCTACTCTTATGGCACAGTACATTATTGGTACGTGTGTACAGTAATGCACTTTCAAAGATACATCAACAGTCCACTATAGCTGTGCAAGATGCAAATTAATATAATTTTGCATACACCAGAATCACACAGATAAGCAAAATACAGAAGACTGGGAAGTGACCTCCACGTAACTTGTGTTACATATGCAGCAACAAAACAATGATCTAAAATCTTCAGTTACAAACACATGGAGCCTTTGGGGACGTTACATAACGAGTTTGTGACAATTACTGGGTCTTTTTATTCGAAGCACGCAAGAGGACAAACAACATAACTGGCAAATATAACCATCAGCAAAAGTTACAATATCAATTTCACTTTATATGGAACATTAAACATCCATAAGTCCTGCACTAAAGTGGTCATGATGATGTCATCCACAAAAAGGGAGGGCGGGTTTCCTGAACACTCACAGCGGTATTGGCTAAGTAATGGGGCATCTAGAGATCGGGCCAGGGACACATCAGGGACACATCACATCAGTGCATTGCTGGGTCAGTCACTACAAGCCACCCACGTGTTTGTCAAACATCCAGCTGTGATGTTGGCAGAGCAGCATCCGTGTAGCTTCTACAAGTGGCCTAACGAGGCGTTATCATAGCAGGGAGGAAACCAGAAAGCATTCTCTCCACTGCAGATGACTCAACTATACTCACCAGGAGGGCAGCTTGTATCTATTTCCTGGCGAGCATATGATGTGAAAAGTGTTTGAAAGCATTTCTGCCCCTTTATATTGTATTCTATGACTTGCATTGATTATGATACCAGCATTTGTAAGGGTATTATAAAAAATTGTCTAATGAGTACTGTGCTGCCTTAATTGCCCAGGTGTCACAGGATCATTATGTTAATCAACTGGTGAAGTTTAAAGTGCTTAATTAATTGTTCATCTTAACATCAAATACCCATGAGGACTCCAAAATGTTTCCATGTATAAGCAATGAGTAGTTTC
Organism: Chitala chitala; assembly: GCA_025773905.1. Classification (NCBI taxonomy): domain Eukaryota; kingdom Metazoa; phylum Chordata; class Actinopteri; order Osteoglossiformes; family Notopteridae; genus Chitala; species Chitala chitala. The sequence continues at coordinate 20,596 of JABJVR010048363.1, forward strand.
AAAACTGCTGTATTTCATTACAAAGACGTGATCCCACCCAATGCATTGTGATGCAAAGCGAATGCCATGAAATCGCTGACGAGCCTCAAGGCCTGTGCTCAGGCATTCTGGGAGATGGCTCCAGGGGGCAAATCAGATGAGCCTATCACAAGGCGGCCATAAGCTGCTCACACAGTGTGGAAGCCAGGTCTCCAATAATGTTGCTGGCAAACCACTGTCTGAAGTGAAACAGCCTGCAGGCAAAATTCATGGAGGTTTGAAAGAGCTGCCATCAAGTCCTTTCCAAGGACGTGAGGCGCATTCAACCCAATGAGTAGCTAACAGCTACTGGTCCCATCAAAAGATATTTCTGGCTCCTTTAAAAGCCTTCAGATCAAAGTGGTGTGGAATCAAAGCGATATCCAAAATTCGTGAGTTATCAGCGCATCACACGGTGGTTGGGATGCTAGAACAGTACTGCAGTGGAAGACTATATTTTAGTGGATTAAGAAGTAGGAGAAGACTTCAAAAGTCACCCTGAAGGGCTCACGAATTCACAGCCCCAGAGACATCTTGCAGTGCAGATACACCCTAATTGACAGCGTCTTCGGAGGATGTGGTTTCAGAAAGTCGGCTCTTATTCAACTGGATCTGATTTATGTCTGCAGCCGGAGCCACACTGAGATATCATGTGTGCCTCGCTTGGCCACTTTTGCTTGAAATAAAAATTTCTGAGTGCCCCAGGACATGAGAGTTTTATTTGCTGCTCAGCGAAGCAGTCACCAGAAAAACTTACAATTTAACTTTAAAATATTCAAAGTTCTTGGAAAAAAAACCACAAATTCAAATTACCTAATGCTAACAAACTACAGTATTTCACTGTCTGTAATCTTCTGCTATAAAAGTGATGCAACAGTACAGTTTTAGATATGCAATGATGGATTGTAAAATTAAGCATCACTTGGGGTGAAGACCAGATATAAAGATACTTCAGAAACACAGTCAAGTAAAATATAGCTGCTGCTAGCCCCAATGGGACAAAGAAAAAGGTTAATTTGGAATGTGGGATAAAAAAAAAGAAAAAAATCACGAATGGCAGGAGTAAAGCTGAAAATGAAGCACAGCTGAGACAGACGTGACAACAATGTACCTTTTTGGGTTTGCGGCTCGACTCGGAGCTGAAGCTCAGCTCCAGCTGGTCCTTGCTCTCCGGCTCACCATCTTTGCTTTCGTTCTCATCTTCACTGACGATGGGGCCACCGTTCTCGCATATTGGACTTTGGAAATCATCATCAGGAAGAGGAGGGTAGCAGTATTTAAAGGGGTCCTGGAATACAGCAATTACATCCTAGTGAGGGAGAACACTTATACCGCGGGATGGTAACTCTCACGTTAAAAAGCATAAATGATTCCGTACTCTACAGAAAAACAACACAATTCCTTTTAATACTGCTGATGGTCAAAGTAAAAACAAAGGACCCCTATCATAAAATTACTGTTATTAAACAATTTGGCCAAGTGTAAAAAAAAAAGCATATTACTGTTTAAAAGCATATCACTGCACATACTAAAACACAACATGCATTTAAATGCACTGAATATAAGGGTGAAAAATAAACTGGTTCCACAGAATAAAAGTACTTCAAATTAAGTAAGGGTCACATCTAAATCCTTTGATATAAGGAACACAAAAAATAAAAAATAAAAAGGACATACAGTTCCTCCCATGTGGGGGGGAAGGTATTCCACATCAATGTACGTCTGGACCTCATTCTTCGATACAAACTTCAGTTTGTTGATAGCTTCTGGGCCCAGCCAAGACTTCACGATTTTCCAAGCCGCTAAGATCAATAACATTTTCTTCAGTTATCAGTGTTGGCACAAGCAAATGAACTGTCAAGCCATACTTACATGCCACAGCTTCTTTTTACACGTCAGCTTCACACTAAAAGGTAGTGAAGCGTGACATTTGAGCACAAGTTTAAACTGACAATCCATATTCTACCACACACAGGTCTTCAAAGTACGAAATGCCATTCGGCTACTGGACAAAAGCAGCGATAAAACTACAGACCACATGTACTGAAAACTGGAGAGAGCAGAGGAAGAAGAACAGAGTCATACACAGTTCTAAACGGAGACTGGACTACATGAGTTTGCTCTGTGTCAGGCACACAGATGTTCCTAAAGGGTCAAATGCACCAATATCTTCATCTTTTATTACAATCTCATAATCAGAGAAAGATTGGTCCCATTGGCTGAAGCAGGTCCAGTCCCCAGGCAAAATGAGAACCTCCAGGACACCAAAGCTAGCTGGACAGTCCAGGTACAGTATTCCTGGATAGCCCACTGACTCAGCATGTAATATTAACACAGAATTCCAGGATTCCTGGTTTTAATTATCACCTCATTTGTGTTTCATGCTCTCTCTCTGCATTAAGTTCAAAACCCTCCAACAGATCCTGAAACCCAAAGTGACCGTGCAAGTTCAACATCGTTATAAAAAAAAAAAAAAAATACACAGCATATAGGTTATTATTACAACCTGGGTGAAATCAGAATCACAAAGTCAGGAAAAGAATAAACAGTTATTAAAAATAAATAAATGGTCTAGAGTTTCAGTTACTTTTGCCAAAGTTATTCAGAGTTCACTTTGTTTCAGTTTCCGTTTGCGGTTGCTTAAAAGGCTAGTCTACTATTTACAGTTCCTGTTTTGACATTACGTGTCCACCCTAGTTTATTTTGACCCTTTCATGTCTACATATTGGCAAAATGCTGCACATCTTATTTGCTTTCCTTTCACAAACTTGCTCACCATTCATAATCCAAGGCATCTCATACATGATCATCTTGGCTGGGGTAAAAAGAAACAGAAAACAGTCAAAACTGCCCTTGACAACTGGCAGTTTAGAATGTGCACAACACATCTTAAAATTATAAAACATTATCAGTGTAATCCATGCCAGGTATGAACACATGCATGACAAAGGACTTAATTTACTATTAATTTTCTGCAACAGAATTACATCTTATGAGGAATGTTTCAGTAAGCACAGGTGTGATATACTGTAACACATATTGTTACAAAATATCACTGGTATGTTATTTTGATCCACAATCCATTAACACATAGATGGGTCCCCTAAAAACACTGTTCAGATTTCTGCGCTGTGTGCAGATTTCAACATGTGCCTTTTATCCCAGCATGCTCTGTGTCTAGGCTTTATCAAGGAGTGATCTCACCAGAACATTTTACACATTCATTGAATGAGGACGAAAGTGCAACAATTCAATATTCCTTAAAATTTACACAAGTGTTGGATTAAAAATTAACAGAGCATTTCTACAATGTCAGAAACTGCAATACCTTGTACTGTATATACTTACATAAAAATTTTGGATAGTAAATTTTGAAGCAGTTTACAACATACTTCACAAACTCCATGTCCTAAAAGAGAAAACAAACATGTTAATGCAATTAAAATTTACCTCCAGAAAAACCTTCCAAAAAAAAAAATTAAAAATTAACCAAGTTCACTTATTGATTTCAAAGCTAATCCCCACCCCTCAATAATACTGTGCATAACTGCTGAACTATTTTGGTTAAATACTAAAGACACATGAGGACATAAAGGCACATTTATAACAGCAGGAAACATAACACTAGGCATTTACGGTTAGGAAATGTCACCGCACAGCACTACATCCCATCCTGAAAAACAGGCCTAACCAAAGAGAAAGGCATTTAAAGGCCTGGGGGTATGTTGTGTGTGTTCTTACGCATATTTCAAAGAGGGGGGAAGAAAAAAAAAAAAAAACCACACATTAATCCAGAAAACAACAGAAAAGAAAAAAAATGAGAACATCCAGAACCACGCAGGCGCGCGTGCAAGCACACAAAGCACTAATTCAGAGCACACACTGCACTTTTTGTCACATCTTAGTGAAGGAGCTATGACGATGGGGGGGGGGTGGAAAACAATACCCAAACACAAATAAAAAATTTAAAATTGTAACCGTAAAGTGAATATAAAAATAAGTAAATAAAACAAAAGTAAAAAATAAGGATAGTAAAAATGAAC
>JABJVR010048364.1:0-24656 GCA_025773905.1 Chitala chitala
CAGTTCTGAAGGCAAAAGGGGGTCCAACCCGGTATTAGCAAGGTGTACCTAATAAAGTGGCCAGTGAGTGTATATGTATGCACTGGTCCATTCTATGGGATATTAGGGAATGGACACCACAACAAAGTACCATGCAAATCCAAATTTATTGAACCGTTTCTTCAGTAATAACAATGTTACGTAATCTAATAGCTAATATTGAAAGATTGTTTTTAAGTGAATAATGAATGTATGTTTGCCTCAATTTACCTACCTTTCTGATTAAGCAGGAAATGTTGGGACACCCATCAAAGGAACCGAGCTCATAAGGCTGCTGGGTAAAGTAGTTTAGGGTGCGCCCATCTGCTGATGGGTGAATCTAACGTAACAGACAGGAGAGGGGGAATTTTGGTATGAAGATACTTTTGTAAATGTATATTTATTTATTTATTTTGATGTATAAACGTATACTGACTGACTGTTGTATTGGTATTTTATCTTTACAAAGTGTATTTTAAACAGCTTTGTAGCAATTTGGTAAAATAATTGTAATGCCATAAAATGGTTTTTGCCAGCAGCTATTTGAGGAGGTCAGGCACGGCTTCTTGAGAGCAGTGAGAACATTTAAGTTGCTGGAGAACAGTAATTGAGTCCCTGTGATTGGACTTCAGTGCTAGAGTGGGTTTATCAAAAACCAGGTATTAGGTTATTTAGCTGCTGATAGATTTATTTTTTCTTTAAATTTGTATTTTTCCTTTAATTTGTATTTTTTCTTTGTTATTTTTTTGGGCCCTGTGCACTGGGTGGATCTCGGGGACAATAAAATCATAGGCATTTGGACTTGTCTGGTGAAGCGGTCGGGTTTTTTTACCATCTACCCACTGGCTACCCTGCTCTACCTCTAACTATGTGTATGTATGCATATGTGTGTATATGCATGTGTATGTATGTACATGTGTATATATATTTTTTCTTTTCAAGTGTAGCTGAAAGTGGCGATCAGTCAGGTGAGAACATAACATCAGCTCCCTAACCAAAAAGCACAGCGCAGGATGTACTTCTTGCAGCAGCTCAAGAAGTTCAACTTGCCACAGACAATGATGGTACATTTCTACAGTGCCATCACTGAGTCCATCCTGACCTGCTCCATCACCGTCTGGTACGCCGCTTCCACTGCTATGGACAAAACCAGACTGCAGTATATCATTCACTCTGCTGAGACAGTGATTGGCTGCAATCTGCCATCACTCCAGGAACTACACTAGTCCAGGACACTAAAGCATGCGAGGAGGATTGTGGCAGACCTCTCCCATCCCGGACAGGAACTTTTTGAGACGTTACTCTCTGGCAAGAGGCTGCGGTCTTCATTGCCTTAATCAACAAGGCCCAGGACCCCCACTGACAGTCCTCATTTCTGTAGATATTACATACACCAACACAGCGGCTTCTTTAGCAGAACTTGTTGCACATTTGCACAATAATGTGTAGTCTGCACTACCTCTGTCGCTGCCTCAGTGTTTGCATACTGGTTTGACTTTTTGATTTTTAACTATTTAATATATTTATTGTATTGTTTTTTTATTGTTTATATATCTGTGATACATTTGTAGTACTTATTTAATGTTTTTTTTTTCTGTCTCTGCAAACAGTTTTGCACCACATTACCAAAACAAGTGTGTGAAAACAAACTTGGCAATTAACCTGTATTAGAGTCAGAATCAAACCTGTATCAGAATCTGATTGTGATTCCGATAGAGGGTTGACAGAAATAGTGCTCATATTCATACCTGCAGTGCTTCTTTCTCTCTCTGTGTGTGTGTGTGTGTGTGTGTGTGTGTGTGTGTGTGTGTGTGTGTGTGTGTGTGTGTGTTATATGAGTAACACTATGTTCAACTCGTAATGGCAGCTATCCCAGGCAGCCTGGGGTACACGGCAGGGGACACCCTGGAAAGGGCAGTCTTTGAGAAAATGAATAACTGCATACAATTAAGTAATTTTTATTAATTTTATTAATAATATATTTTTAAAAAATTATAATTCCAAGATGGTATAAAACTATCCCCACTGAAAACATGGCTTGAGAATGGATCTAATTATGAGATTAGAACTCTGTGCATGAGTCAGTTGGAGCTCAAAGTGTGGCTTTAACATTTCAGTTATGTCTGTTTGTTAGCCATTTGTACTAAGAGAGACTGGTGAAAAGGGGTATAAATAAAGGTATAAATATTAAAGCGGAGTGGTAAATTAAATTATATTTATAAAATGTATGGTATGCACATGAATAGACCATTTTTAATACATTAGATGAGCCATGGTTCATTCTGGACTGCTACACAAAGGTCTTCAAACATCATGCTCCATTTTGCCCATCACTCTGCCAGTGCACAGCCCTAGATCTGCTCACTTGTCCTTTGTCTGTGTAGGATTCATTCAGAGCTGCATTCACATTAGCCTCATGTTCTCTCAATCAGCTCAGTGGTGATTAAAAGTGGTGTATATGCAATACCTCAGATGTTTAAAAGTGTTGCATGAAGGCAGAAACCGTGATGCAATGTTAGGGGTAATTAGGGAAATGCTTTCCACAGGACACGTACTGTGAGCAGTACACACCTGAGAAGATGGTAAAATTTTAAAGCAGTCGCTATAAGGTTACCAAATTTGATCTTTAAATAATTATATACTATTAGACGCACACATAATTATATGTGCTAAATTTATTAAAGATGTAAAACTTGAGTTTAATCATTAATTTAATTTTTAAAGGTCAAATTAATTCAAAGCGTATTATGCATTTTTAGATAGTAGATTTCTATTAAAATGAATGAACACTGGAAAGATGTGAACATCACAATGCAGCAAACCCCAGGACACTAAAGACTAAATTATTACCAGTCAGGAAACTGTAATCTGTCTTTGCTGTTCATATTCTGCTTATTAATCATTTCCTTAAGGCAAACTTGCAGAAAAAGGTTCAGGAAAGCAGTTAACTGCAAAGTTCAAATAAATTGCAGTAAACGGCTCGAGTTCCTAAACAGCAGAGAGCACATGTCCACTCAGGGCTTTATCTGAATGGTGACAAACTACATGCATACCAATAATATGTAAAAGCGTTTGCTCACTTCCCTCCCATTTGAAATACCCACCTGAATTATAAAAGCACAGTCATTTTAATAGAACAAGAAGCATTTCTTTTATTTTTATGAATGACAACATAAAAGCAGGGAAATAATTAAAATGTTTTGAATCTTTACCAATATTACCAGCAAATAATTATTTAATATACATTTTCAATGTCTAATGTTATAAAAAAAAGTGCAATGCTTGTAGTTGTTCCACCACTCCAACACATGATCATATAAAGAACATGTTATTAAATAATTAATACAACAAAAATAAGGGTCAGGGCTTAATGGATTGTTGTGTTAATAATGTCAGAACAATTTCAGTAATACAGACAGTTTTTGTATAAAAAATTTGCAGGCACGCCAGCAGCAGTACATTAGAAGGGGACAGCTGTTAGCAGGCTACACTGGTTCTCCTGTTTGAACTGTCCGCAGCTTGGCAGTCTTTCACAAAGTCACCTGACAAGGCATGATGGAGAGTGTAGGTCACTGCCAGGGTTCCCAAAGTCTAGTGATGTTGTGGCAAACACTCCCTGTCACAGATGTCTGTTATCTCCAATGACACAGGTGTTTGTGTGATTGACAGGTTTCATCAGGGACTGCTTAACGACACCCCCAAACACCAATTAAAGCTCATCAAGAACACATATTAAATGTTGTTAATAAATTATGTATGCACTTGGTAATGCCACATAATTTGGATATTAAAAGTCTAAGGTGTATCCATTATTAATGAAGCCAAATTAGATTTTAATAACTACTACCGAATTCCATAGGCGAACTGGTAATCAAGACATTTTGTGAAATGCGAGAGCGGCTGGTCAACCTTGTGCGTGAATGGCCATCAGACCTACTGACCCCATTAAGACAGGGCTCGTAATCTGGCATGCCAACCATTTTCCCAGAAGGCCGATGCACTTTGGGACCGATATACAATGAATTATTGTTATTTGGACCGACTCTGGATTATAGTGTAAAAAATGGCAAGGTTAATTTTTTATCCTAGTCCATTCTACATTATGTATGAATTCTCTTATGTTAATACAGGTATTTTATTAATGATTAGAATATTTACAGGATGGCACAGTGGTTAACACTGTCACCTCACCCCTCCAGGCCTGGGATTCAATTCCCACCTTGGGTCTGTGTGCGTGGAGTTTGCATGTTCTCCTTCTGCTTACTGGGTTTTCTCCAGGTTCTCTGGTTTCCTCTAATGTTCATGCAGGTTAGGTTGATTGGTGTGTCCAAATTGCCCGTTGTGTGTGTGTGTGCCCTGCGGTGGGTTGGCACCCTGCCCTGGGTGTCCCCTGCCCTGTGCCTTATGTCTCCTGGGTTGGGCTCCAGGCTTCCCATGACCCTTAACAGGATAAGCGGTTTGGAGAATGAATGATAACTGACAGGAGCAGTTTAAATACAATTAGAAAGATCACCCTGTGGTTTTGGAAGGGGCGGCATGTTTATTTATTTAACCACTTGTCTCATATCAGTTTTGATCATTAAATCAATAATTTCCCATTAAGCCGTTAGTAACGGAAGAACACTCAACTCAATCAGCATGTTGCATGTTGAAATTTGTGTATTTTCAACTGCATAATGAATGATATTGCAATGCAGTTGACAGCACCCTTTAATTGTAATTGAAGCCAATATCCACAATCCAAAGTAGGAGTTATATCACAAGTAGTAACTCCTGCCATCACCTTGGGCCAAATTTGTTGGGAAAGGCATAGAGAAAAATAAACTGAAATCCAATAATCCAGGAAAAGTCATGCCAAATCACAGACATGCTTTAGAGAAACCCGAGCAAGACGAAGTGGAGCTACAGAAGCAGCAGGGCAAGAAAGAAAAAGGTAAAATGTGAAAACATGGACACAATGTAGAAAGCTGCTCAGGCATGCAGTAGTCATTAAAGACAGCTTGCTGCAGATCTGAGGGGAAAATATAATCTATAACAATAATAAGAACATTAATAAATAAACAGGGTACTGTCTGGTGAAGCTGATGTTGACCTTGAACATTGTTGCTATGAATTGGGAGCTGTGCTGTTTGTGTGGCGGGCTGTCAGTGCATATTTGTTTGTAAACTTGAATTGTACATTCTCAAGGGACCAGGCTATACATGACATGTTCATATTTTTGGTGCCTTCAAATCTAACAAGTGTTGCAGCATGTATATAAATGGGCAGAAATTCGTGTCACTAGTTGTACCATCTTGTACCATATTGAATTCTGATCAGATAAATTATGCTAGATAATATTGTGAATAAAAATGAAATGCATACAGTGAAAACTTTGTTTGTTTGTTTGTTTGTTTGTTTGTTTGTTTGTTTGTGTGTGTGTGTGTGTGTGTGTATGTGTGTGTGTGTGTGTGTGTGTGTGTGTGTGTTACTATGCTCAAAGGCATTGTAAAGTAGTTCAAATTCTGGATTACAAGTTTACTTTCTACACTTCAGCCTCTGATGGTTCTATACTGCCAAAATTGGAAATTTCTCTTGGTAGCTTCATTTTTTTCGTTTTTCATAGTTTCTACATTAAAATCCCTGTCTTTGAATAGAATAACTTCAATTTTTAAAAATCCTATGAAAAGTCTGTTTTAATGGCCATTTTGTAAACAATGTTTTGCTATATTTGTTAGTCGTAGTGTCTTTGTGTCAAGATGGAGCTGTGAAGTTCTCTCGTATCATGAGATGGCCTGTATGTATATGCTTTTACATACTACTCAAATAGTTGCTTTAAGATGTGTTAGATTAACACAAAAAATCTGCATTTCTCAGCATAAGATAGAAGACCATAAAGATAGAAGCATAAATGAAATGTGTTCTGCTTTTCACTTTTACTTTTGCTGGCTGGATTTCTCTCCAGCAGGGGATGTGAAAGACTCTGGGATGTAAGCACATTTTGATAATTAGTCTATCACTATATTGTGCAGAAACAAACCTGTGGGGGGCCAAGGTTGAATGACTGTCTGTCCTCTATTGGCATGCTAACATTAGAGAATACAAAGTTAATATAAGGACTATAAATTAAAATGACAGTATGAATTACTGGTGTAGGAGTATGTCTCTGCAGGCTTACAGGACCCCTTGGACAAAGGCATCATCCATGGAGTACACTGAATTTCAGCAACTTGAAAAAGGCATCCTTCTCAGATGGTGCCCAGACAGGCACTGAATAGACGTATGGGTGGAGAAGACTTGGAGGGTTAACAAATAATAAAAACAGTGGCAGTCACAAAAGAGAATGTGGACAGTACATTGGCATGTACAGCAGTGCAAGCAGCATTCATTATGCTGATCTATGGAGATTGTTGTAGGAACACTAAATCAAATAAATGGGAATTTAGTTGAAATTTAATAACTGAGACTGATTTGTCATCCCATATATAGCCAGGAAGACTGTTCTATAATCTGGGGACTCTGTGACCAAATACAGTAATACCAATACTTTTATGTACATTTGGAACGGAGAGAACACCTGCGTTCTGAGATCATAGGGAATGATATGGACTATTAATGCACTCCATTTTATACACCCGTGCTTGACCTTTGACAATTTTATATGTTAACAGGAAAACTTTGAAATTAGTCCTATATTTAATGGGAAGCCAGTGGAGTGAGGACAGTATGGGAAATAATTGACTTATATGGTATTACTTTCTGTTCCCAGTAATAACTCTAGCAGTTGCATTTTCAATGTGCTGTAAAATGTTTAATGTGTGGTTTGGACTCCCTGAAACTGGAACATTTCAATATTGTAACCTGCCATTAATAAAAGTGTGCGCTATTTTCTCAGTTTCTTCAATTGTAAGAAAGTGCCACAACATAGCAAAGTTTCTGAGCAGCAGGAAGCACACCTCTTAGATTGTGTTAACATGAGAGCCAAAGGAGAGGCTTGAGTCAAAAATGACAGTTAAATTACATGCTTAATTGCTAATGGAAAAAACATAGGTCTGGCAAAAATAGGAATATGAGAGCAGAAGTCTGATTGCAAAGGAGAGTTTTATTAAACAAATACAAAGTTGTAGAACATTTTATAATTACAAAATGAAACTAAACATGGAACTAAGGGAATACAAGCAGTAAGAAACATCCACGGTGAAGAAATCCAACACAACTGGGAACAAACGTAACAAACAATATGATACAGCAAAACTACATCCGGTAATTCATTCAACAACTGGTCCCAAAGTCAGGTAAAGTAGAAGTTAAAGTAGAAACACAGAACAAACCATCCATCTATCCATCCATCCACCCATCCATCCATGCAATCTATTCACTTTACTGCTTATGCAATTCAGGGTCGCTGTAGCAGCAGGAGGAGAAGACATGCCCAGACATCTCATCTCTAGCAATTTCTTCCAGCTCCTCCTGGGGGATCCCCAGCCATTCCTAGACCAGCTCATAGATATAATCCCTCCAGCATGTCTTGGGTCAGCCCAGAGGCATCCACCTAACAAGCTGTGCCTGAGAAACCTCCAATGGATGTCTCTCAGGATACATCCTTATCAGGTGTCTGAACCATCTCAACTGGCTCCTCTGAATGTGAAGGAGCAGCAGCTCTACTCTGAGCCCCTCCTAGACCTCTGAGCTCCTCACCCGATCCTGGAAAGTAAGCCTGGCCAATCTGTGAAGGAAGCTCAATTTGGCTGCTTGTAATTGTGATCTCATTCTTTCATTCATTACCCAAAGTTCATGACCACAGTTAAGGGTAGGGAAGTAGACCAACTGCCTTATTGCTTAGGTCCCTCTACACCACTAAGGTCCGGTACAGTGCTCACCTCCCTGCAGAAGCCACACCTAAAATACAATCAATCACACAATTGCCTTTTCCATCACTCATTAAAAAGACCTCAAGATACTTAAACTCCTCCCCTGTGATAGACTGCCTCCTCTTACATGAAGGGAGCGTACCATCCACTCCTGGGGAAGAAGGTGCTGTTTTAAATTTATAGGTGCTGATTCGCATCCTGGCCACATCACACTCAGCTGCAAACCATTTGAGTAAATGCTGAAGGCCATCCTGTGATGGTCAGGAGAACAACAACATCAGCAAAAAGTAAAGACCTCCCAACTTCCATGCCAGACAGCCTCCTCACAGCAGATACACCTCGAAATCTTGTCCATAAAAATAACAAGCAGGTGAGGTGACAAAGGACAGCCTTGGCGAAGCCTAATGCCCACATTGAACAGGCATGACTTAATGCTAAGCCTGGAGAACACAGCTTTCACTCTAGGGATATAGGGATTTGATAGCTCACAAAAGCGACTATGATACCCTGTACTCCCGAATCACCCCCCACCAGATCTCCCTAGGAACCCATTCATAAGCCTTCTTCAAGTCTACAAAACACATGTAAACTGGATCAGCAAACTCAGAACCCACATTGTTATTCCTGAATCTGAGGCTCGACTTATCTGCCTTTCCAATACTCTGGCATAGCATTTACCAGGAAGGCTGAGGAGTTTGATACCCCTGTAACACAGACCCTCTGGTCCCCTATATTAAAGATGGGGACCACCACTCCTGTTTGCCAGTCCAAAGGTACCGGTACTATACTTGAGGTCCATACAATGTTACACAGTCATGTCAGCCATGACCTCCCAACAGCATCAAGGGCCTTCAGTAATTCTGAATGAGAATCTCATCTACCCCTGAAGCCTTGACGTTGTGGAGTTTTTTTCACTACTTCAGTGACTTCAGCCCAAGAGATGAACTCAGATCCCCCATCTTCTTCCAGCCCTTCCTTCTCTTTAGGGGGCATGTCTCTCAGGTTCAGGAGTTCCTCAAAGTGTTCTTTCTAATGCCAGCCAATATTCTCAGTGGATGTCAGAGTCTCACTGCCCCTGCCGAACATGTCCTGGGCAATGTCTCTCCTCCCACCCCTGATCTGCTTAACAGTTTTCCAGAACATCTTTGGAGCTGACTGAAAACTGCTTTCCATGGACACTCCAAACCTCTCCCAGGCCACAGATTTTGCTTCTGCAGCTGCAGCAGATGCAGTCTTTTTCACCCATTTGCACCCTTCTGCTGAAGCTGGAGTTCCCAGAGCCATCTATGCTCAGAAAGCCTCTTTCTTCAGCCTGCTCTCCTCACCTCTGGTGTCCACCAAGGGGTCCTTGGATTGCTGCTATGACAGGCAACAACAAGTTTTTGACCACATGTACAGCTGCTTCCAAAATGGAGGTATTTAACATTTGTTGTCCACTCCCTCTGGGATATAGGAGAAGATCTCTCTGAGGTGGGACTTGAAATTGTTCCAAAGTCTTCCACCAGACATTCCCAGCAGTCAACAAGTACTCATTTGGATCTGCTGGGCCTGTCTGGTAGCCTCCCCTGCCATCTGACCCAACTCACCACCAGATAGTGATGAGTTGACAGCTCTGCTCCTGTCTTCACCCAAGTGTCCAAAACATATGGCCTCAGGTCAGATGACATGACTATAAAGTTGATCATTGACCTTCAGTGCAAGACATTCTGGTACCAAATACACTTAAGAAGTGCCTTGTGTTAGAAAATGGTGTTTGTTATGGACAGACCATGACTTCCTGATGGACAGAAAAACCATGACAGCAGTGCATCAACTAACATCACGGCTTGGGTTTAGATCAGGCAGGCAGTTCCTCCCAGTCACTCCCCTCCAGGTTTCCCTGTCAACACCAACACGGGCATTGAAGTCCCACAGCAGAATGATCATCAAAACATCAGAGAACCCAATTTCAGAGAATTTATTTGACTCATATCAAAAACCCCTGTTCCAATAAGTAATGTAATGTCAGATAGACAGAAGCTATAACAGTCAGTATGGGACAAAGATAACAAGGATAGTGATCAAGAAGATACAGAAATGATTTGTTAAAGAAATTTTAAGTAAAAAGTTGAGAAACTGAGACTCAAGACAGCAGGTTAAAGCAACACTTGAAACAGGACATGTTGCTCGCTAATGCTTGCAAGGATAAAAAGTTAAAATTTCAAGTTAGAGAGAGAATGAGTTAAGGACAAGTTTCAAGTGATCTTATATAGTATGTTTTGTGGTTTTCTCTATAATGGCACAGATTTCAGGATTTCTGGTTTCTGCAAGCTTTTATTTAAAATAAAGAGGTCTGCAGAGCAACACTTGTTCTTAGTGTCTGGCTGTTTTCCCCTCCTCCCTCTGCAAACCCATTTTCTGTATCTCTCTTTATTCTGTTCCTCACAGTTTCTGCAGTCATAACTGTCGATCACAGGGACATGGTTGTCTCCACCACAGGGTCACACACCCCTGGACAGTCAGTAATCAACATGCTCTCACATCACTGTCTCACAGCTACAGGGTCACACATCCTCAGACAGTCGCTAATCAACATGCTCTCACATCACTGTTTCATAGTTACAGGGTCACACATCCTCAGACAGTCGCTAATCAACATGCTCTCACATCACTGTCTCACAGTTACAGGGGCACACACCCTCAGACAGTCGCTAATCAACATGCTCTCACATCACTGTCTCATAGTTACAGGGTCACACATCCTCAGACAGTCGCTAATCAACATGCTCTCACATCACTGTCTCATAGTTACAGGGTCACACACCCTCAGACAGTCACTAATCAACATGCTGTCATGTCATTGTCTCAGTTACAGGGACACATACCCTTGAACAGTCGCTAATCAACATGCTGTCATGTCATTGTCTCAGTTACAGGGACACATACCCTTGAACAGTCGCTAATCAACATTCTTTCATTACATTTTCATTTTACAGTCACAAATGTCCCAGAACCCGAGGCATGGTGGCTTTGGTAATAATGCTGACATGTTGACAGACAGCCTGACATAGAGACCTGCAAAGACCTAAGAATAATTAGACATAGGCCTAAAATGCATAGTGGCTTTATATTGTTCTCTATACTATGTTATACATGTACTTCTAAATAAATATGTGTTTGTGTGATTCTTGTCTTGATTATAAGTGAATACATATGAAAAAATCTCCATACATTTCCTCCTTTGGGACTTACCAAGTCCCATAATCGATATCTGAGATGAAGGAGAGGGCATCAACGGAGAAATTTTTAAAAGATGTTGTCATGTGATTCTTCAGAAAAGACTGATAATTTGCATTCAGGCTGAGGAAGATACAGTAATGGTGATAATTTGCAACTGAATGCAACTTTGATTGAACAGAATGGTGTGTGCCCATGAAGAATTCTACCTCTTTATCTTGCATTCATTTACTATTACATACAAAAAATAATTTCCATTAGTTATTTTTTTCTACAAAACCAAGTTAATTTATTAAAAATGCTGTATCACTCTGTCCTCCCCACCTATAGCTGATATATTTTTGATTTAGTTAATACCAGACCACTGTCATTTTTCCTGTGTTACCTGTAAATATCAAATAGTTTCTATTCTATGTACATTGAGATGGAGGTTTTCCTCTGCTGTAGGGGAATTGCTGTAGAAAAATGATATAAATCCAGTTACAGTTCTATACTATGGCATGACAAGCCCATTTGAGCTGTGTACACCTAGGCCATCTCAGTTCAAATGTTCTGGATCCACCACTGACTATATGAATCTCTTCTTAACAAAAATATTTGACATTTCTGAACACATAGAAATTTACATATTTTACCTCTGTGTATTTCTGGATATATAGGTTAAAGAAATATTATTTATGTTGAAATATCATGGAAATGACAAATCTGCTTCAAGTAGCCTTTGTGATAAAAGCTGAAGTTTACCTGTGTAAGGAGAATAAAGCCAGTTTGTACTACTGATGTTCTGTAACAGCTGTTTACCACATTACAATCAGTACTGAGAAGTGATAAGCACCACATTTGCTAAGCAGAATGAGAAACAAAATTTATAAAAAACAAAAACACAAGACAAATACAAGTGGTAACTCTACAATGTTGATTCTTACATCTAACCTGTTTTCTAGGCAGCTACTAGCAAACATTAAAAATGTGGAAAAACACACTTGTAACACTGACATGCCTCACACAGCTGACAGCTGCTTATGTCTGCTACATCCTGTTAACTGACCAGGATGTTTCAATGCAATTTTAACCTTATGGGACCTTGGACATGCATCCAAACAGATGTTGTGCGTAAGGACGTTAAGTGACTTATGCCTGATAATAATTTGTCAGAACCCCATTAGAAAGAATGAGTCCCATTATTGGCAGAGAATATATTGTCAGTTTTAATAAGGAAGAAAATGTGTTTCATCTTGTGTTAAGATTCTTCTGACCCACAAGGCCTTCATGGGTTCATTGTCTTGTGCTGATTTTTTTAGCAATTTTCTTCATTGCTAAATGTTCCAGCACATTCTCCTTTTTATTCTGCCTGTTTTCTGGGGCACAGCATGGGGTAACGTCAGAACTGAACAGATGCTGAATAGAACAGTGTCCCTGCTGAAACAGTAACAGGGTTAACAGAACTAACACACAGGCATGTTTTTCATTTTAGTGTCTGAGCTTGGAGCCTAACTGAAAATGTCTAATTAAAGTGTTAGAGCACAAAGGCAGCAAGTCCACCATGTCTAATTATGGCAACATTTTCACCTGCAGTAGCACACTGTGTCTGTTTCCACACTAATGTATACGGGCATAATCCACACTCTTTGCTCAATGGACCCACAGGACTGCTACATATGACATGGAAGTTAGTGATGCTGCAATGTTATAGTAACGTCCAGCAATGACTTATTGTACAATTCTCCTTGGTGATGAAATGTCGATGAAAGTCTGCTTGCTTGATGGTAATAAAATGTTTTCTGGATAGTTTTAATCAAGGATCCTAGCATACATTATCAGCTGAATGTGAATTGGTCCATACAATATACTAGAAAGGGACATCAAGGGCTGTTTTCAAATGCTTTATTGCACCACAGCCTAAAATGAAAACTGTGCCTTTTAACATCTTCAGATTATCATCATGGATATCCATTCATCCATCCGTTACTATACACCCTTATCCAGTCCAGGCTCGTGGGTCATCATGGATATATTCTAACTAAAATTTACACTTAATATAAAGTTATTATCAATATCCAAAAATATATGTAATTTAGCTATACAAATATTCTTTTATATAAAATTTATCATTAATAGAACCTTTCAGCTAAGCACAATACTTTAAACATTAAATAATTATTAAATAACATAAGTGAAATAAAGATTAATAGTCAAATATGTTTGTTATCTATGGTCAGAGCTGGCAGTTTTGAGTCAATCGCGGGGCAAGATGTACAGGAAACTGCCACTGCACACAGTCCCCACTGACTCCAAGCACACTGTCCTCTGTGCATCTGAGAAGAGCTGCACTCACACAACTAAAGTGTGTTTAACCTGGAATTCCCCATGGCATGACAGGGCAATCTGTCAAGCAGTTAATTAATGGAAGACTCAAGTGTTAATTGATGAGATTGACAATATAACTTTAATTTATTCACCCCTGCCCTGATTTAGGCTTGTTAGTGTGTAGTTGTTTTATGTTGCTTCTCCCCAGGTGCTCCCTAGATTAGACCGGACAGGTGTTTTCTACGACTCTGTCTGTGGTGTTTATTTGGGGAGGTTTGGGGCTGCAGAGTTTATTCTGTAACATCAAATCCCTGACAAGGCTTGGCAGTTCATTTGCTCTGTGTACAGTGGTAGTAACAAACTTCCTGATGGACAGTCAATATATCGACATGCCTGTCGCTCACAATACCTTTACAGAGAGAGGCTGAAAAAGCAATTGCCATGCCCTTAATCTCCTCACTGTTGTCTTCTATGTGGCAATCACTAACAAAATAAGTCTCTTTGATGTTTTTTTTTCTTATGGGTTAAGCCAAATTTCCCTGTGAAAGACATTATTGGGCATGTGGACCAGTGGTGTAGCGATGTCTTGGTTGCTGGGTATACTGTTCCTTCTGCCCCTTTGAGAACACAAATTCACACTTTCACCTATATTATATTACTTCATGTATAAGTGACCATATAGTGGCCAATACAGGGCAAATAAACAGTAATTATAGCTCTTGTTGCCTTCATTTTTAACAAAACAGTCAATTTGTTGTACTCAACTTGTACATTTTAAAAACTTTTAAAGCATATACACACTTTTCCTCTGATTGAAATGCATTTCTGACTATTTTTAGATGGCTATACAATAAATTCATGTAGGCACCACTACACTTCTGATGGGGATCACATCTCACCTGATCTCACTGTCAAACCATTTATCCAGCAAGGAGCAGCTTTCTCAGTGCATCGGTCACATGTGGTAGCCCAAAAAAGCTAAATGTGTTTGAGCCTGGTTGGTGTCTGGATGGCTGACTGCCTGGTGAAAGCTATGGTTGGTACTGGAAGTGGTGTTAGTGGGACCAGCAGAGGGCGCTCACCCTGTACTCTCTATGGGTCCTAATGCTCCAGTACTCTGATTGGGACACTGTAAAAAAGCTAAGGTCCTGATTCTCTATGGTCAGAGTGCTCTTTGTAATGATTAGCAGTGCTCCCCAGAGTTCTGGCTATATTTCCCCCCTTGGGCTTTATCAGTCATGGCCTCCTGATAACCCCCATGTGTGAACTGGCTGTATCACTCTGTGCTCCACACCTAGAGCTGGTGTGTGGTGTGGTCACTTTCAGGTGCACTATGGCTGCCTTGGCATCATGCAGGAAGATTCTGCACACTGGTGGGGACAGAGGAAACTCCCTGTTCCATTGTAAAAATGCTTTTGTGTCTTGAAAATGCTAACTGTATACTGTGATGGATATTATTATTATTATTATTATTATTATTATTATTATTATTATTATTAGAGCTGTAGGTGGCCTGCACCCTTCATGTCTTCTGGGCAGCCTAGGCCACAAAGTAGGTTACAGAGGATGCCAACCCACTGCAAGGCACAATGACAATGTGCATAAAAGTAGATACAATCTATTCAAGGAAATATTACGTTTATCTAATGTACAGTAAACCTATTACATCAACACATATGCAGTGACATTTGAGGGGGAAAAAAATGTAATTAATATATCCTAGTGATTTCTTGAAAGATTCAAAGTGATCCACAACTTTCTAATTTAAAAGTTTGCAAAACAGTATTACGTTTAGGTGCTGTGATTGTGAGGCAAATAACAGGGAGTATCAGTTTAGACACAGGTCATGCCTAATCACAATTATACTACTTATTTTTTTTTTGTCTTTCTGAAATGTAACATTTCCAGAGTACAGCACAAAATAAAAACCAATAGTTTACAGCAAAACGGTTAACAGTAAAAAGTCCTCCTTTGTTTTCCTACTCCCAGTCACCTGGGGTCGTAGTGTAAGCCAATATTTCTCTTCTCTTTTTCTTTGGTTGTCGTCACTTCTGTCTGTCTGTTGCTTTTCTTTGTTCTCTGCTCTTGGCAGAAAAGGGATTTTCAGCAGTGCCACGGCTGGAGGGAGCTTGTTCTAGACTGGGGAGGGGTCTGCATTTAAAGTCAATCAGTGTGTATGGCTTTGTCTTGCCATTGACATTTACTAGGAGCCCATTTCCAATTAACCTCCAAACATCTCAATTTTTTGAAGCTGATTACAACTTTTTATTTATTTTTTAATGGACAGGCTATTTTTATTTCATGTGCATCTGTAAGGAACCTCTCACATCAACACACAGAGAGAGAGAGAGAGAGAGAGAGAGAGAGAGAGAGAGAGAGAGAGAGAGAGAGAGGGAACATTGGAAGTGGAAAATTCTTGATTTGTAAATGTGGGTAATTTCAATTCATAATGTGTGCATCTGTGTTGTTCTTTATTCTATCTGTGCTAATAATAATGTTTAATGGTATTATTTAAATTTGTTTAGTGAATCAGATTACACAGCCTAACATCTGAAAAGTTCTTTGGCTATTAGGTATTTATACAGTCATGTGCACTGAACTGAGTGTGGGGCGAAGCGGAGACATGCTGCCTTTGAGCCCATAAACTAGCCAATCATATTAGGGATTTATCTTCTCCATGGTCCGGAATCAGGATGCACTTTTTAAATTTGAACAATGGAGGTTTTTGCTGTTGTTGTTCCTTTAATAAGTGAACAGAAAAGCAGTAATAAAAAAAATTACAAATTTTTCCTTACAGCCCATTTTGGCTTGAAGCCAAACTACAAATCCAAATTACTGACTTTGGGATGATTCTACTGTACTTGAGATTTAAAAATAAGTACACAATAATTAATTATACAAAATGTACATTGAGCCTCTTTCATCAATATCATCAATTTTTCTTTAATTTGTTCTTGAAAAAATTCCTAAGAAGGCCCAGAGACATCAGATTCATGACATGTTCATTCTGTACAAAACATTGAATGCATTTGGTAGAAAACTACAACTAAAATTAACACAAAACCAAAACTAATATTTTAAGCAAAATAAAAATAAAACTGTTAATACTTTTCTAAATGTACTAAAAGTAAAATATAACAAATCTGACATACTAAACCAAATACAAATAAAAACTAATGAACATGTCAAAAATATAAATTGTGCACAAAGAAATTATTTCAAAATATTATAAATCAATAATATGATTGCAATTAAAATTGTATAATACTAAACAATTGTAAAACTGCAGAAAACAACCAATTATTTTACAGGAACTTGTCAACACTCAAATACACCTCACTGTGCTCTCAAATGTGTGTAGATTTCATTGTTACCTAGAAACAAACCCCAAATTGTAAAACATGAATGTCAGAATTTTTGTGAACATTGCATCAGTGGCTTTTAAGAAGAAATTTCTTCTTTAGATTGTTTGGTGAATGAGATCAATGATATTTGCCAAAGACTTTATTTTAGTGGATATATAGTATTTTAGTACTGTATAGTATGTATTAATAGGGTTGTTCCAGCTGATGTCATTGTGTTAATATTATAGATACTTCATTTACATAGAGGAAGAGGATAGATTTGATTGTAATATTGTGGATTGTTATACTCCCCTTCTGCCACATATACATCAGCTAGTTAATATGGCATCTCCCAGAATCACATGCAGCAGGATTCCCAGGGGCAGGACAAACATTCCCCAGCTTACCCCTCTGTCTCACTGCACTACACTGATAACAGCAGCTGCCTCTCTGCCTGGGGCCCAGGGAAGCAGTCAGTCAATGGCCTACATCTCCACCTAACCCACCCGGGAATCTTATCTCCCTCCCAGCCTGGTGTGGGCCAGACTCTGGTCACCATGCGTTCCACATATGGAAATGAGATCACACTTGTTCCTCAGGCTGGACTTTGAGTGCCAGTGAAGTGCCTATAGAGGGTCACTTGTCTTACCAAAAACTGTGTCTTTGAGCTTTCTTTCACCTGCAGCATATAACAGCACTTTGGAATACTTGGCTAAAATCTTTAGCAAAAAAAAGCCTTCATCCTGATTTTTTCATAGCCGTATAGTAAAAAAAAAACATTAGGCATTTGGCAGAAATACATTATATTTTCATTACTAAAAAAATATCAAACTAACAAAGTCCTCTGTTTCAGTTTTTTTAATCAAAATTGTGATAGTGTGCCTGAATAGTTTCTACCTACTTATAAAAATAATGTGCCTTGTAGATATTGTGTACATCCTTATTTTACTGGAAGGATGACACTAGTCCTTTTAAAGTCAGAATTAACAGATTGGGAGGTACAATTCTTGCAAATGGGGAGGTATTTTCTATTTTCTGATTTGGCTGGTAAGACTGTTTAATGTTTAAGACATTTATCAGTCTTGCCTCAGGTTCCAGAAGATTGTATCTTTGTCTAAAATAAACCTTGTGAATTTCATAAGATCACAGAAAAAAATGTGCAAAGAGAAACCCTGAAGGGCAGTTCAAAATAGATGATCTTCAAAGACTGGATGCTGCAAAGTATTGTATTTTATATATGATGAATTTAAAGCTGTTCGTCTTGCATAAAAGCCAGAACTAAAAGTCTGTTCAATTCCATATAAAATTATATTTATAAGTGAAGTTAAAGCAGATGTCCAGTTTATTTTGTGTTCTAATGTGGGATGGAAAACAAAAAGAATTACTTTAATTATGTTGCAATTTAAGGCTAATAACACTGAGCAAAATACTAAATGTTCACTATATTTTAATATGGCTGTTAATTATTAAAGATAAAATAAAAAATAATGATAATTTTTATATTAGCTGTAAGTACAGATAGGACACCTCACTTATGAAAGCTGATTACTTAAAAGCTAACTTGAATGAGGTCTCTCAGGACATATGATAAATCAGGACACAATTCTCAGAAGGAACTGAGGAAATGGATACCCGTTTTCAGGATTTAAAACCAAAGCAAGGAACAGCCATTTACTCTGTTTTGGTATAGTAATGAATGCATGCAATGCCAAAAGGAAATGTGGATCCCCATTATACTTGCAAATGAGAAGTATGTATGTGATGTTACAAATCTCTTGTTCCCACTGAAGGCTTTTTGATTACTTATCGTGAGGGATCATTGCTTTTCCCCAAAGAAAATCTGCCATTAGTGCAAAGCTCATGATTGGTGACCAGTGGGTGGGCAACACTTTCAGAATTAATGTGGCCCCAAGCCATTTTTTTTTTTGAGGATGATTTTCCAATGGGCAGATGGGAGACCATTATGGGCGAGTTCACGGCTGGAGACAAAGAGCTGCTCATTTGCTTGAGCAGATGTGACCTTCATCTGCCAGAGTCAGTCTGGGGACCAGCAACCCATTGACACGAGGTTGGAATCAGCGATTCATTCATTTGTCGAGGTCTCCAGAAACATTTTTACAAAGCTTCACATCAGGAATTTAATTTCCTGATGTTACAATCCACAGGATCACCCCTTTGGATGATTGAGAAGCCTGATAAAAATGAAATTGTGTTTTGTTTTGTACAAGATATGGATAGCAAACAGAAGGATGATATACATCACTCCCATCATTCCCAAAGATACCCGGTGCCATAAGGAATGTCAGCCGGGATTAAAACTGAGGTGTTAAACCATTTTGTTGTGCCAAATGTTAAGAAGTAAGATTCTGAGGAAATTTAACATGCCTCAAAATCATAGTTCTCATTCAGGAAAAGTCAATACTGCCAGAAAATCCAGTCCAGACTACTGACCTATAACTAAACTAAAAGTCTGCTCAAGACTGACACCTCCAGTGGGATGTTCAAAGAAAACAAAAAAAAAAAGATTATTATTGGATGCTGGCATTTTCCCATATACATATGCAATGTGATTTTGACATTAAAAAACTAATTGAAATTTAATGTGCATAGTGTATTCTTTATAATATAAAACTAAGTATCAGTTAAAATTCTGTGCAATTTTAGATAAATCTTTATTTTATATACGAGTATCGCCTTTCACAACAAGGTGCCTCAAAGCACTTTACAGAAGAAATAGCAGAAATTACAGATATAAGAGCAAGTGGATGATTGGAGTTAAAGATACGAATAAAGCCAGACAACAGCAGAGGAACCAAAAACTCCATAGCGTGGAGAAAAAACCTCTGGGGGTCCAAGCTGAGCGGCTGCCCAACCCCTCCTGGGCATGCTAACATTACAGAATACACAGTTTATAATAGAGATTACGAATGTAAATAGCACTAAATAGTCCTCCTTTGCTCTAGATGTTGAAGTAACTCTCAACAGGCTTGTGGTGTCCCATGGATGATACTTCATCCAAGGGGGTACACTATGTGTCAGCAGCTCTAACAAGGCAACCCACTCAGATGGTGCCCAGATGGGCACCGGGTACACATACAGAGAAAGAAAGATGTCAGAGAGAGGTTAATATATAATACAAACACTAGCAGTCCCATAGCAAAATATCAGAGTTACACTATATGGACAAAAGAATTCAGATGCCTGACCATCACACCAACAGGGACTGAAATTACATGGTATTCAAATACATATGGAGTTGGTCCCCCTTTTGCAGCTATAACAGCTTTCACTCTTCTTGGAAGGCTGGCCACAAGATTTTGGAGTATTTATGTGGGAATTTGTTCCCATTCATTCTGAAGGGCATTCATGAGGTCAGGCACTGATGTTGAATGAGAAGGCATGGCTCGCAATATCCATTCCAGTTCATCCCAAAGGTGCTCGATGGGGTTGAGGTCAGGGCTCTGTGCGGCCCAGTCAAGTTCTTCCACACCAAACTCATCAAGCTATGTCTTTATAGACCTTGATTTGTGCACTTGGTCATAGTCATGTTGGAATAGAAAAGGGCCTTCCCCAAACTTTTGCCACAAAGTTGGAAGCATAGCATTGTCCAAAATGTCTTGGTATGCCGAAGCATTAAGATTTCCCTTCACTGGAGATAAGGAGCCTAGCCCAAACTCTGAAAAACAGCCCCATACCAATATCCCTCCTCCATCAAACTTCACAGTTTGCACAATGCAGTCAGCCAAGTAATGTTCTCCCAGCACCCGCCAAACCCAGAGTAGCCCATTTGACTGCCACACAGTGAAGCATGATTCGTCACTCCACAGAACACGTTTCCACTGCTCCACAGTCCAGTGTTGGTGTGCTTTACACCACTCCATCCGACGCTTGGCATTGGACTTGGTGATGTGAGGCTTGCATGCCTCATTGAAACCCATTCCATGAAGCTCCCACTGCACAGTTTTTATGCTTACATGAATGCCAGTGGAAGTTGGGAACTCTTCAGGTATGGAATCAGCAGAGCATCAGTGACCTTTATGCACAATGCACCTTAGCAGTGGGTGACCCCGCTCTGTGATTTTACGTGGTCTTCCACGCTATGGCTGAGTTGCTGTTGTTCCTAAACGCTTCCACTTTCTAATAATATCACTAACAGTTGACTGTGGAATATTCAGCAGGGATGAAATTTCACAAACCGTCTTATTGCAAAGGTGGCATCCCATCACAGTACCACGCGTAAATTGACTGAGCTCTTCTGAACAACCCATTTTGTATCATAAATGTTTGCAAATGGAGACTGCATGGCTGGGTGCTTGATTTTATACACTTGTGGCAACAGATTTTATTGAAACATCTGAATTCAGTTATTAACAGGTTTGGACAAATACTTTTGTCTATATAGTGTATCTTGGCATGTACAGCATGCACCAGCAGCATTAATTACAGTGAGCTACGGAGGCTGCCGTGGGAAGGCTAAATCAAAAAAGTAGGTCTTCGGTTGAGATTTAAAGACTGAGACAGATTTGGCATCTTGTACGTATCCAGGCAGACTATTCCATAGACTAGGGGCTCTGTGACTAAAAGCTCTAGCGCCAATACTTTTATGTATGCATGGAACAGAAAGAAGACCTGCATTCTGGGATCGTAGGGAACTATTTGGTGAATAAGTATTAAATTCATATCCATTAGATATACTGGTGCTTTACCTTTGAATGCCTTATATGTTAACAAGAGAATTTTGAAATCAGTTCTGTTCTTAATAGGGAGCCAGTGGAGTGATGACAGTATAGGGCTTATATGATCATACTTTCTGCTTCTAGTGATAATTTGAGCAGCTGCGTTTTGGATGCGCTGCAGTATGTTTAGTGTTTGGTTTGTACTTCCAGACAGTAAAGCATTACAGTAGTCTAACCTAATATAAACAAAATGCTGGACTGTTTCTTTTTAAGTGTTGTTAAAGTAGACTTGTTTATTTGTTTATTCTTAAACACACTATATAACATTACACTAATCTCAGAAAATATACATACATATATAGATGCTGCAAGGAATTTTTCTCATAAAAAAATCATAATAATAAAAAATCTGAAAATCTACTTAAATTTTACCAGGTGTGCTTGAATACAAACAGAATTACAATTACTTTCGCCAAAGGCATCAAAAGTGTTTTGCATTTCATATTTAAAATAAGGCAGTTTTTAACATAGGCCAGATCCACCTGTATAAAATAAAAAGGACTTTGTGTACTAGTCAGGTGTAACTATATATTTTTATATTCTAATAGAACCAAAAGTTCTATTGCACTATGACTACACACCCTTCACCCTAAATAAGTACATTTTTCACACATGGTGCCTTTTAAAAGTTTTATTATTCTTCCTTGAGGTTATGATTCTTCAAATATTCTTAACATTTTAATACTTTACATACTTTTGTTTAAATATGCATATTACGTAAAGGAAAAAAAATTGTTCCTGACCAGATAATATTTACTCTGTATTTTGTAATGGGTTGTGTAAAACGGAGATGACACAATTCTGTTGCATAGCAATCCTTTTGTTGACCCAGCTCAGGATTCCAGGCAGACTGTCTGAACATCAAAACAATCTGTCACAGATGTAGACTACAGGAGGGCTGAGGAACCCAGCAGATAGGAGTAAGGATGAAACGACTGGGTGAGGAACAGAAGCCCCACAGAAAGTGTGCTAATGGGCCACTCAGCATGGCTCAGGGAAAGGAGACAAACACCTTGCAATGATTGTTTGGTAAACTGAGGCTTAAATAGCCAAGAAGATCAAACCATTATTAGGGATTGCCTGCAGGTGTTACAGAGGAGGGGGGAGTACTTTAAGTAGATCCTTGCTGTGTAGCACTCACATTACAACATTAATATAGCTTTCAATGCTTTTGTCCATCAAAATCTTTTGTTAATGCACAACCACAAAGCATGCTCATAAAATGTTATCCTATGCAGAGTTCATTTGATCTTGCAATCAAAAATGCATAACAACATGTACTGCATAAAAAGCATGCTGTTTCTGAAAACAGCATTAGAACGAAATTAGAAAGAACTAATTAGAAATTATAAAAAACTTTCTGAGTTAGAAAGGTCCTTAAGAGATACTATGTGAAGTTATAAGCTAAACCATAGTCTCAACATGCATATACCCACCCACCGCTTTCTAACCACTTATCCTGAACAGGTTCACAAATATATGTACTGTAAAAAACATAACAGCAATAAATATGAAGTTATGGTGACATGAACAGAATCAGGGTTTTATAATTAAAAATGAAGGAAACTTAAATTCCAATATTCATACTTTATAATTATACTGTAATTTTAGGATTTTAAAAATGATGTTGTTCCAGTGACTATATTTTAAAATAGAAGAAATTTAGATCTTGTTATGGCAATGTGTTGTTTACATGATTCCTGACTCAGTATTGTCAGTATTGGTTCCAGATACCTGCAGTGGGTTGGCGCCCCGCCCTGGGTGTTCCCTGCCCTGAGCATTATGTGTCCTGGGATGGGCTCCAGGCTGCCTGCGACCCTTAACAAGATGAAGCGGTATAGCAGATGACTGACTGACTGGTTCCAGATACATGATCCCTGACTCAGTATTGTCAGAAAAGGTCCAGAGCATTTGTGGATCCTTAACAACTCCTATTAAGTTTGACAGGTTTAGCTGCTCAGTTTTAAACCTGTTGTTTAATATCTAATGTGCACCTTATTTTGTGTTTAGATTCTTCGGTGATTTTTGTTAATTAATGATGTTTAATTTACTTTGCAGTCTCTTTTGAAAATCATATTTCAATATGCCTTTTATTTTGATATTTTACATTATTTAAAATCCCCTTGTTTTCAATGTGAATGAGTCCTATAATTTTTTAACCACAAGGTCAGCCTAAAAAGAGCCCTCTATGTCATATGTCATTAATACAATGTTCTATATGGTGCACATATAATTTTTAAACATGCATTTTAGTCAAGAAAATGTTATATACTGTCTTTGATGTTATATACTGTTTGTGAAATTTTCATATTTATTGTTGTTGTCGTACATTGCTACAAAGTGTAGCACCCCTGCCTGTCATGATCCTTGAGGTTCCTTCCTCATGTCTTTGTGCTGATTGTTCTCACCTTGTTAATGTTCCCCAGCCATGTCTAGTTGTGCTTTGTCCTTTTTAAACCTTGTGTTTTTGTAGTCTTCTTGCCAGTTGCTGTAGGTGTAATGTTGTTAAAGTGATATGTGTGTGAATTGAAGACTGTTTTGTGTATTATCTGTAGTTTGGTTTAGTTCTCCGTATTGTTTGCATTCAGCCTTGTTAACCCCTCAGTTCAGCCTCACCTCTCTTGCCTGCTTCACATCAATGTGACACACAGTAGCAGCATTGGTGGCAGCGTTGACTCTTAGTGCCTTCACTTTAATAGAAGTTTCCAGTTTTGTGTGTTGTGCAAGAAATCTAAATTCATAAATTCTCTAAGGAAACCATGCGATGATGCACGCCTTCCTACAGCTTCTTTAAACAAATGTGTCACAGGATGATGTACAACACCAATAACTCAGACCACCCAGTCCTCCAGTTCTGCCTATATGTTTTAATGTGTCTTTAGAGCTTAAACAACAGCTCTGCATACCACTGGGCTACATGCCTTGCCAGGATTGCTGACTGTAAGGAAGAGGAGAGGGGTGGAGGGCGTTTGTGTAGCCTGCAGGAGGTGAATGTCTGCTTTTATCAGATAGAGAGCAGAGTTATTGCCAGACTCCTGAAATGATATTTATGAAATGCTTTCCACATGGATGGCAGAGAAGGAAAAACAATATCAAACTACCTGTCACTCAAAGACCAGCTGCGTTTTCTTCTTCTACAGACCTGTCAGAAGCTATAAATCCATTCACTGCTTTAATGTTATAAT
>JABJVR010048365.1:0-24654 GCA_025773905.1 Chitala chitala
CACACAGGGCTATAAGGCTTCTGCTCTGGATCACACACAGGGCTATAAGGCATCTGCTCTGGATCACACACAGGGCTGTAATGCCCCTGCTGTGTAATCTGTTGTGCTGAATAAGACACATGTTATAAGACACATATGTTGAATAAGAATAAGACACATGTTATAAGACACATATGTTGAATAAGAATAAGACACATGTTATAAGACAAATATGTTGCATTGCCTCCATAAGAAATTTATATGCATAATTATACCTCATACAGGTATAGAAGTAAAAACGCACTCTAAGAACAACTCCACACTGACTGCTTCACAAAAGCAGTTAAGGCACAAAAGCCCACATGAACACAGTCTTACTTATGTGACTGGCACTACTTTTCCATGGGCAACACTGCGAACTGTGCACCTTCTGACAGTATAACATGAAAGGTCATTTTACATCTCCATCAGTGACATTAATTTTTATGAGAAATGAATAATTATCAACGGTTTAAAACTTTAAAACTGCTCATAAGCACGATTTTCAGCACAATGTCTCTCTAGAATCTATTTATAAATTTGTATGCTCCAAAAAAAAAGATATATATATATATATATATATATCTGAATTAAAAAAAATATATATATATTCCAGCATTTATATAATTGGTGCACCTGAGAATGGACAAGGAAAAAAGTGGAAGGGGTTTTTTGGGTGCATTTACCACCTTGTCTGCTAATACCACGCAGGCCATAATAGCATTCCATACGTTAAATATAGTTGATTTGTAAAATTAAATGAAACATCATTAACGCCCTGACGGCTCTGTATGCCACCGTAAACACAATGTTATTACGTTAAAGCTCCCAGCCTCACTCGCGCTGGGAATGACGAACACACATACCTCCCAGCGTGAAACGCGTCATCGTGTAATACACTCTACAAACTATCAGTCCCGACACATGGGGGAAACGCAACAGCCGCCAGCAGCAGCCAGGCGCTTGGCCTCTGCAGATAAACACGAGGGCGCAGATAAACACGCCGGCAACGTGACAGCGCGCAAACCACTTAAAACACTCCGCTGGCTCACCTGAGCTGGCGATGGTCATGAGAGCCATGACCAAGGCAGCTGTAGCGGCGGTCGTCATCTCTGGGTGAAGTGTGAAGGGTCTCAGTGGGTGAAGGGTGGAGCGGTCTCAGTTTTAGACAAAATTCCGCAGAAGGTGTTAAAGCCGCCCGTCCGATGGCTCGGTGACAGTAACTGGTGGTTCTGCAAACCCTGTGTGATTTTGGGGGGCTGCGGCGCTTGATCCTTGTAAATCCCCAGATGTCTGTGAAAGGTTGGCAGATTGCGGTGTAGAGGGCATCAGAAGAGAGCATACATTTCTGAATAGCAACACATGCACTTCTTAATGACCTGAGATGTCGCAGTGCTTAAATTCGAGCTACCTTTGCTTTTATTCAGCTATAAATATTCTTCTATTACGAACCGACCTTAAAACCTGAAAGTCTGTCGGTATGTTTAACAATGAAACGCAAACTGAACAGTCGTTTCAGGAAAAAAAAAAAAAAAAACAGTATCATAATATAATATCTACGTTTTTAAAATGTTTGAAATGTTTACAGTTAAAGTCTGTATTCTGTCCATTTCAAAGCATTTATCAGCCTTATATCCAGTTTAAATCTATTCTTGATGCGACACTGACTTACCGAAAGGGATGCTGCCACACTTGAGAAAATCGTATTAACGAGATGCTAACCTGCGCACGCACATTTTTACTTGTTTTAAACTGTCGCATTATTTTCGGCCTACAGTTTAATAAAAGTTCTTGTTTATTTTAGTGTGTTTTTATTTTAATAGGCTGTTGCTTTGTATAACGATATTGTTTCTAAATATAACAAATATTGTATTATGGCTATGTATATTATTGCCTTGTAATATAAATCCATGTGAAAATTTTAACAAAGTAAATATATAGTATAAGAGTAATGACATAGTATATTAAACACGCGGAATAGTGCCTTACATGCCTTAATGGTTTGTTTCGATTCCGTAAAAAGCACGATTGCTGCAAAACTAAAGGGCTGGATAACTGATGAAAACGGTTATCGTTGTTTCAAAAAATTTAAGGAATAATAATTTATATAAATATTTATAATGTTTATAAACACTTACGAGTATAATCCGCACGTCCAAACGGGACTGTGTAAATCCACGGTAGAAGTTGAGACCCACTCGGCGTCCTGGGTATTTGAGCTGCCTGAAGTGCCCCGGCTGAACTTCTGCACCCCTCCCACCGACACAGGGAGGGGGGAACTAAACTAGTGCGCAACGCTGGACTTCCCCCCAGTGTCCGCACCCGGGGTCAGGACTACAAATAACAGGGCAGGGAGTATGGTCAGTCTTACTCAGCCTAAAGGCATTTATAACCGTATGAACGGCATCTTACTCGGCCTGTTTTATACGTTCTTCCATGACTGAAACGCATTCAGTCAGAAGGTGTGGAAAACGAAAATAAAAATAGTGATGTATGTAAATACAATATTGTTCTTTATTTTAAAGTTTCGCTTAGCAATTCGGCTAATAAAGTATCCAAGGTTATGACACTGTCCATTAATACTATTTAACTGAAAGTGATGCTCTTTAGTAAAATAACGTACTTATTAAAGTTAAAGTACTAATATATGAATCAATATTTTATCAATACATTTTCACTGTAGGGAGTATGTCTTGTAAGTAACTGTGACACACAACTAATCTTTACACAGAGACAGCAAAAATAGCAGCATAAATAAACAAAGTAATTAAAGGTAATGACATTGGCAGGTTGTCAAAGCGAAAATGCAAGAAAACATAGTCAACTTGGATTCTACGTGTGCATTCGCACTCCGTTAAAGGCGCGCTCCCTGTCTGGCGTGCACGCGTGCGCTCAGGCACTGCTTATGATGACTGAGCGCGCTCGGAATGTATGGCAATAACAGGAAACGTGTTTCAGCCAGTGCGCATCATTTGTCAGTGGGACCCCGAAGGCTCCAGCGTATTGAAACTCCGAAAAAGAAAGCTTGTGGTCAAGTCTAGCGGTTTCCTAATGGCCCCCGAGGGGCTAAGTACGTACGTATACTGTTATGTCTGAGCCAGGAAATGGGAAGGAGAAGAAAGACTGTCTTCTATCACAGTTCTTATCTTTCTGAGGGCTGACAGAGGTGCCGCGCTCTCGGTCCATGTTGAGTGATTGCAGAGTGGAAAGACTAACGCACAGAGAAAGCAGCTGTTTTGAGGTATCACAGACACGCCACCTCAAGCCAAGTACTGTGTGATGTTAGGAGTAGAAAGCTGAGCTGTCAGATTAATCATTATTGTTATCATGTGCATCTGTAAATGGAATGAGTGGCGTATGTTTCATTGCAAGTTAAGGGCGACACGTTACATATGCAATTTGGTGCATTATATGATTAAAGTAAGCTGGATGCATGATCATCGAGGGTGACAATTCTCTCCCCACCAAATATTGGAGACACCCCCCCCATCTCCCCCAAATCTGTACATTGTGGTTATTATTATTATAGAAATTCATATTTTCATGGGTGACACATTTCTTTTGTACAAGAAGGCATACGCATTTAGCCATAGATAAACATTTTCTTGAAACCAATGTGAGAGGATTTTTAAAATGGGTGGTATTGACTTTGTTAAGGCCTGTCTGCTTTGTTGGACCAGACTCTAATCCTTAGTCCTCATTCTTATCACTGGCTCAAGCCATGCAAAGCGATACCAAATTTTTGCAAAGACAATGAATCATTTGAGCTGCAATGGGTCTGTGCTATTTGAAAGTGTGCGTTTAATGTTTTCCAGCTGTGAGCGTAATTATTTGAAGTGATTTTCTTGGTTGCTTTAGCGTAGCGATGGAGTGCCCGGTGAGGGGGGGTAACCTCAGGTAGGCTGTAACAACAACAACAACAACAACTCTGTGGATTCCCGAACACCGTCATGCACTTGGCTGTGTACACAATGCATGGGAAACATTTGCATGCCTTAAACAATGATTCTGACACCGATAAACCGATCTTGTTCTATGTGCACTGGTGTCTCTCTAATAACAGGTCACCACGCAGTTGTGCTCTTAAAGGTTGCCAGAGATCATTTCGGTTCTGGAAATGAATAGTTTGAGATCATTGACTGAGCTGCAATTAATTGCTGCAGCCCAACGACTAAGTTAGAGACGGCGCACTTTGAGGATGAGTTGTACAAAGCAGTCACTTATCTCACCTAGACAGATGTTCAGGAGTTGCTTTTAATCCAGCGCTTTTACATGCTTCCTATTAGCATGTTTGATTCCACATAGCCAAGTGGCCTACAGTGATGTGCGTCTATGAGTGATTAATTAAATCCACCAACCAAGCCTATTCCTCTGTGTTCTCCTGGTGTCCCCCCACGCTGGATTAGTCAAAAAGTGAGAAGGGGGGGCCTTTGGAAATGTGTTTACTGAAGCATTTTTTTTTTCATAATTGATTTTTCACATACTGCTTCATTTCCCTTGCCTCTGCAAGCAAGGCGAAGTGAATCTCGGAGGCCTTATACCGTGAATTCGCAGTGACGCCGTGTTCCTAGATACTTTCGCTTTAGTTTACCACTAGAGGGCAGTGTTCCAATTACCAGTCAATTTAAAATTTAATAACACGAAAATGTGTTATTAAAATGGAAAAACATTTTTAAGGTTGTAGTCATACTAATATTATTTTACATTGTCTGTGATGGAATAGCAGCTATTAACAAATTTCGAACTTTTCACATTGGAGTATGGTATATGGTTTGTGGGATTTAGGATAGAATAATTACAAAGCTTATAGAAGTTTTTGGAATACAGTGAAATAACGAAATTGATTACATAAAATTTTTTACATTTTTTTAGCATTTTTACAATATACTCCAGTTCGATTTTCAGTGTATGTTTAGAGTGTCCGGTCGTATGGCTGTATTCTCTTGTGTTTACCAGGGTAAGCTCTGACAGACTTTGTGATAGACCGACTTAAAATAAATGAATGAACGGATGGATGGATTTATCATCTCATCTAAAGTCTACTCCTCCTGGTGATGCTCAAATTATGGGTAGATATAAAAAGATATTGAAACCAAAATGTATTTATTGTATCTTAACTATTCTGAATCTATGAATTCCGCTGCAGATTAACATGATAAAAGTTTTATGTACTTGTGGCTGCACAATTACACAGCAAATAAGCTTCCTAACAGCCAAGAAATAGGGAGCTGGATTCTACCAGCCCTAAAAAAAAGGTACTGTGTGACAGGCAAATGCTTACTGGTCAAGGTTAACATGTGATTTTCCTCTTGGCTTGCAGTCCTTTTTCAGTGGAAAAGGAAGGAGGCCGTGACAGAGCCAAGCTTAAATCCTCTGAGAGGAGGTAACGGCTGTTTTACCTTTGAAGGTGTACAGGAAATAAATTTCAGTTCACATCCAGAGTAACTGTGTAATATTGTTGAATTAAAGTGTCTAGTCTGCGAGGGGTTGGTGCCCAGTCTAGAGTTTCCCTTCTCTTGCGTTGTAGGCTCCAGGCCCATAACCCTGAACAAGACAGGCGGTTCAGTAACGAAGGGCTGGGAAAGTGTATATTAGGACAAAAATGCAATCTTCAGATTGGTTAAATACATTTCACTGGTTTTATCTAGATCTATTTATCTAACTGGCTTGTCGTTGTGCAACAATATTGTGTTGTGTTGAAACGCAATTAGTTGCACAACTAGCAGTTTGATTTACCTGCTGGGATAGTGCTACATTTCCAGTGCTGTATATTATGAATTATATTTCAATATCATGCAATAATCTGTGGAGGTCTGAAGTAGAAAAACTGACAGGTATAGTGTGAGTATAAAAACATACAGTAGTTGCAAACTTTATGTATGAAAAATTCTTTTAAAATCTGTGTAGTAATATGTAAAATTCAGGCAGCTCAGGGCCATTCATTAGACTTGGTGATACCCAGATACTTCAATCACACATTTTGCTTTCAAAGGCAAGTAATACATTTCTGAAAAAGCGAATTCTATCTAACCGAATCAGGATTTACTAAAAAGAAGAGGTATTTATGAGATATCTAATTTACAATACAGGGCGCTGCCTTAAATGTTCCGACACATTACTAAACTACGAGAGTATATGATTTTGTACGTCTTTTTTTCAAGCTCAGGCTGCAGTTTAATTGTAGACAGCCAACGTGGAGAGGCCGGCTTATACACGGTGCCCGAGTCCAGGTCAAACACACAGCAAGAACACCTGGTAAAATCAGAGGATCAGGTCTACCGCCAAGATTTGCCCTGCATACCTCCCTACTGCAGGTGCAAAGAAAGGCTGCTTGGTCACTTTTTGGAAGGGGACATTTAATGACAGAACAGAGAACCGGGTGAAACAGTTGTGAGCATCATCGAAAACAGCGAGATCTTACATGAGACACAGTAACCATAGGTTGAGAGGAAGAAAATCTTAAGTGTGAACCCACCGTGATTAGGGCTACCAGTGTGGCTGTGTGCTGCTGTGTAGATGTGTGTTTGCCAGCAATGTGTATACAACTGAAGTGCATGGAGACATACTAACGACAGGCAGAAGATGGCAGAACCTCTTTTAGAAATGTACAGGTAAAGTGACAAGCACCAGCCCACGGGCCTCAGAATCAGAGCGACACCATGAGTTTGGTGAGGGCACACCAGGGCCTAAAGTTTGGAGTGACAGAGAAGTATATAGGGCTGACACGCAACCACGTGTCATGCAAATTAAGGCAGGTATCTCAAGTCAAGAGACCAGGGGGACTCTTAGCGCTCAGCTATAGGTCTTTGGAGTGGGAAATACAAAAGGCGAAAAAACTGTTTTTCCACATATAATGGTTTTACTGCAAGGAATCAATCGCCTTTGCTACGTTGCTGAAGACGTCATCTACGGCCCCTTCGGAATCGATCTGAGGAAAGAAGGAGAGACATGAGCGATGGGTATGGAATCAATACACAGAGACAAGAGATGCTGCAGTGTATGTAGAAAAGCTGTCAGATGAAAACACGAGAGTCATGTGCACATTTGCACATCCGATTTGTTCACTGCAGTCTGGGAACTTGGAGAGGTTTTTAGTTGAAAAAGGGACCTGGTGTTGGAATTGAAGGGAAATGTGTGTTTTCTTTAAGTATTTTTACATTAAATGGACAGAGTATGCACTGTACAGTGAACTCAAAAGTAAATACTTTGTGGTGTTGCTAAGCAACTGAGATTAAATTCTGCACCTTTTTTCATTCCATATATTGTCAATAAAATTAGGCAAAGTGATATAAAATACTGTATTTGTATATAAAGTAAAAACCTTTATCTTGTGATGTATGAATTAAAATATTACTGGTATTTAAATATAACACAGGAAAGTCTGAAATTTATCGTTTTATATTTTTGTAGTAGCCTACATACTACAGGCTGTCAGGGGTTACAGACTGTTCTACTGAAGTTGTAATTTAGAATACTTAACATTTCATTTATACAAATTGAACGTTCTGATTTGGTTACTTCAAGTAATTAAGTCAGCTTTTGTCTCTAAACTGTTAAAGCTCAAATGACAAAAAGCTAGATTTACACACACTGACATCTATTGGTGAAAGTACAGTATATTATGAAATGTTAGCTGTAAGGTAACTAGGCAACCAGTGACATTAAGTACGGTGTACATATGTATGTCTTCCACAACAGTGCTGTATTTGCCAATTTATTTTATTTTATTGATTAATATATGCTTACTAAAATTATCTACATAGGAAATTGTGGAACCCTACAGTGAAAGAATCACTTGCCAATATGTCAGTCTCAGACTGTTTTTATTCGAGTCTGCTTGTAGTCTTAGTAACTGCCTAGGGTGTCACCCCTGAGTAACACACTGACAGCTATCTAACAAGAAATTTGGCTGCAAACCCCAGGAGGGGTGGATCACTTCAAGCTGTCAGTCACTGATTTGTTCCACTCTCATTCTCAAATATTTGATGATTCTGTAACTCTCAGTGGACTAAAATACATGTTGATTGACAGCACAAGATAATACCGCCCGCCGTGGACAATGTTTCTGACATCACCACTGACACAAGAGATGCACAGTGCTGGGCTCACCTTCCTTACGATGCCGCGACCCTCGTAGAAGGCGATGACTGGCTCTGTGGCCTTGTAGTAGAGATCCAGGCGCTTCTTGATGGTCTCCTCGTTGTCGTCCGTGCGGCCGCTGGTCTCTCCGCGCTTCAGCAGCCTCTTTACCATGGTCTCGGCTTTGGCGTCTATGTATAACAGCAGGCTGGGTGGTCCGATCTGGCCCGCCAAGGGCAGAAAGTGTGACAGAACACATTTGTCAGACGGGTACACCAGGTGTGTAAAAGCTGAGATTTCCCGTTCAATCCGTCTATGTACCTTCTTCTCAAACTCCTCGCCCTGTTTGACCTCCCGTGGGTAGCCATCGATCAGGTAGCCCTTGGACACGTCAGCCTTGGCAATCATGGCGTCTTTGATCATGTCCAGTACCGTGTCCTGAACACACCCCCGCAGGCACAAGCACGCACGCATTCACACGCGTGCACACACCGGGAGGAGAACGTCAGCATCTTAACTGCCAGGCGTTTGTGACAGTCAGCGTTTTGGTATGTCGCAACATTCAGGTTAACAATTTCAGTCCAGCACAAGAAGTGAAATTCAGCAATGGGCCTGACGTGCTTGTCAGAGCTGCTACACTGACTTGCACGTTTTCTAGGAACATAAACTGTCCCCAAATCCACACACCTTTAAGTGCTACTTTAAGCTGTTCTCTTGCCATTTGGAAGAGACAGAGAACAACTTGTGCTGCATAAATGGGTCAGAAAACCACGAAACACTCTTCAACTATATTGCACTGTTCAACTTGAAAACAGAAATGGATGTTTTTTAATTCTACAGCAGTTTGGAAAAGTAGCTCCCAGGGAATTCACATAAATACTACAATTTAAACTTACATAATAAAAAAAGAATGACACATGATCATCCACTGGCCTTAAACTGCCTGGGGCTGTACTGAACACTTTATGGAGCTCATCTCACTGCCTTTCTTTGCTGTAGCATGTGCACCAGGTTCTCGGCCACCACGTACCAGAGGGACCAGCTCTCCCTTCTGCATTATGGCTGCCAGCTGCTTGCCCCTCTCTGACCCCGAGCTGACCTCTGCACGGAGCAGATCGCCAGAGGAGAGGTGAGTGTAGCCATACTTGGCCACGACCTTCTCGCACTGAGTTCCCTTTCCGGATCCAGGTCCACCTGAGGAAATTGCATGAGATGGGTACAGTTAAAATATATATATTTTTCACAATTTACTTTCAGTTAAAATATATTTTTTATGGAATGTTATGGGCCCATTTTCACTGGTGTAGCAGATATTTTCATTTGCTAACTTCAACCAATAAAGAAAAATCATAATTTTAAAACAGTAATTTGCTATATAAATAAGGACCTAAGGAAACATTCATATTAAGATACTCAGTCTCACAAAGAAATCCACTAAATGTATCACATAGCTGCCTTTTTTAGTGTTATCAATAAAAGCATTTTGTACCCTGTGTTATATGGTTTATACTCAAAGTCTCCTGAGACACATTGGAAATGAAGTCAAAGAAAATTTGATTTCTGGGTACAGTAAAACAAACTTGACAAATATTGTGAGTGTTTTCATGTAATACAATTAACAAGAAGTCGTGTTTACTCACCCACAACAAAGACAATCTTCTTGTCCTTCAGTTTATCTGAAAGTGACGTAGAAACACGCATGATGAGTATGTCAAATGTGAAGACATTTCCCAGATCACATACATACATAAATTAAATTTACACGGTCCTCAAAAGCGCTACGGACAGCAGGTCCCACGGTTCTCTAGTTTACAACTTCTGAAACAACATTCAATGCTGTCCGTTAGGGGATTCAAAAGCTGCTCAGTTGAGACACTGGAACCATTTTACCTGGTGTCCTTGAAGGAGACACCGATACATCGGAGGAAGAGGCGCACCCCATTGCGCACGTACAGAAGCGTGTGTGGCGCAGGTGCAAGCGCTTGTCCCCTGTCCCCTGTAGACGCACGCGCTGCCCTGTCCCCTGCAGACGCACGCGCTGCCTTGTCCCCTGCAGACGCACGCGCTGCCCTGTCGCCTGCGGTGTGTTTGTGCGCTCCGGAGCAGCCGCTTAAACACAGTGTGACTCCATGGGGACGGTCGCTACACACATCACCAAACTAACCGCTCCTCGCAAACTCCTTTCAGCTGTGTATACACGCTGGGCGGCGTGCGCTGTATTTATTTATAAATCATGTTATTTTTTGAATTGCGTTTGCACTACAACTCAAGTTGTAGTCTGCAAGAGAACTACAGAACGGGTCTGTTTGCAAAGAGTTGCAACGCACATTTTTAAACAGATACATATTATCTATCAGAGCAACAGAGTTTGTAATGCTATTCTGAAATAAAACATAGAATTCAGTTTCAGAAAAAACCACGTGTGCTTCACAATGGAAAGGTGTAGAGTACAAAGTAAAGCGCTGCTTGCAGGGGCTGGGGCTTTCTAAGGTTTTTTTTTAAATTCCTAGCATTAAAACCTCTACTCTGAGCCTGAAGCAGGGAAGCTGGTGTAAGTGTTAGGCTCTAAACCTATTTAATGCTTATTGACGCGTGACGTTGGCTGTAGCTCTGCGGTACACCCCAGCATTGAGTTAATACGCCAGTTTTATTTATTTATTTATTTATTTTTACACTTTTGGGATTTATATTTAACCGTGTGAACGCTGCAGCGTTTCATTGTGATTAGAAGGTCGTTTTAATATGTCAGAAGCATTCAGTTTTTGTCAGAGTCTTCATTACCCACATATAAGGTAGTGTGACATAAATGGCAAATAAGTATTTATGAACTCTTCGGCACACTCCTGTCTTTTATCGGCAAAATTGACTTTTGCTACTTCGTTTCTTCGACGCAATCTTTTTTTCAGTTTTTTAAGGTACGTTTATTTTTAAAGACAAACGGCATCCTGAAACAATATCCACGGTTACTTGGATACAGCAAGACATTGAGGCATGCATCTGATCTGGTGTACAATATTTTTTCTCCCTGTAGCGAACACTTGTGCCAAAGTGTGTGGATATTGATTAGTGTGATTACATAGCACCCTATAACTAATACGTATCCATTGTAACTTAAGAATATTAATTAACACGTCATGTAAGATGTTGTTCTTTACAGCTAAAAATCTCAATACTGTACATGCTCTGTATAAATCGCTATTCACCCACTAAGCTATTCTAGGTGCCGTGTCGACTGAAATACCGGTTTAATTAACGAGGACCAACTTCTGTTATAATTTGCATTGATATCATGGTAAAATCTGAAACTAGCCTGGTTTTTAAAAAGTCTACCACTATCCTGTATCTTTAATTTTCAGCGTCGCATTATGTTTTCCGTTTCCCACGCAATTAGTCCCTTTTCGTAAGTGCAGGTATATTTTTTGCCACTAGGGGTCATCAGAGTCGCTGAACACTTCTGCCTTCCTTATGCTAAAAGCAGACGTGCATTTCAGACGTGCACTTCTGCCTTCCTTATGCTAAAAGTAGACGTGCATTTCTTAAAGGTACTGCAGAAACAGACCGTATTAAATGTCAACTGTACATGGTTGGATGGCTGAATCTAAAATAAGTGCAATATAAATCATGGGTTTTGACAAATTTTTTTAATTTTCTTGTGATTCAATATTTTTGATAATACTTAGCAGTAGGTTTCACTTCAATGTTTTTGTATATATATATATATATATATATATATATATATATATTGTCAGTTTGAAAATATTAAGTTATTCTGTCAAAAGAAAGTTAAGGAGACAAAAGAGGAAAGGGTTTACCTGCCATGGTGGTTGTTTTTGTGCAAGGCGGTCTTCCAGATGAAATTCACTAAAGAGAGGGGAAAAGACAGGGTTAATTCGACTGTTTTTATCTAAAAACTACTCTGATATGGGCAGTGCTGGCACCTTTCAGCTCCTAGTGTATTTATTTGAACTCAGAAGGTGACATATTAATTATCAGGCATGTTACACGCCCTGTTCACCTTTAACTTTTCTACTACATGGCTATACAGTAAACCTTTGCTTCTGAGTGACTTTTTGGTGCTTAAAAAGTTAGCTTTTAAAAAATACTTTAAAGGATTCTAACCATTTTGAATATAATTAAGATGTTTTCAGGACAGTGATTGCTTGTTTAGTAGATGGGCCAAATGATTGCCGACAATGTAGCCTATCTGCAGCGCGGACAGAGACACAGTCGGCCACAGTGCATGTGTATGTGGCACTGCCTAAATGC
Organism: Chitala chitala; assembly: GCA_025773905.1. Taxonomy (NCBI): domain Eukaryota; kingdom Metazoa; phylum Chordata; class Actinopteri; order Osteoglossiformes; family Notopteridae; genus Chitala; species Chitala chitala. The sequence goes on from JABJVR010048365.1 coordinate 12,364, forward strand.
TCTGGCCTTTTAAGGCTGACCTACATTCATGCTAATGGTCATAATTGGTGCCCTACTGAATATGAAGTTTACAGAATGGACACCTGTGTGTGTGTCACGTTTGAACTAACATGACTTGTAGGGGCTTCAGCAGAAATTAAGATTCGGCAAGTTAAAAACAGACCTAGAACCCGGGATAAGGGGTGCTTTTGGATATCTTCTGAGTTGTGAACCGTACTCTTCTGGAATGTTCACTTTTCTAAAGTTGCATTCCTAGGGTTGGGGGGGGGCATCAAAATTGATGGGGTGCATGCCTGTCCCCCTCACCCCCCCCCATGTCCCCCTCTGCTGGCACTGATGTGGTAGCAGTGCTTCATTTTAAGTTAGCCAGTGACACTTGACATTTGATTTAAAGCTTTAATCTAAAAAACATTATTTCTTAAAGTAGTATTCCATGGCTGTTAAAACCACATTTCAAATATGAAATTGAAGGTTAATTTACATGTTGTGCTTAAGATGTATGCACATGTGGTAAGACAGTTCTAGAGTTCTGAGCTACAATGAACTTTTTCATTTGTGCTTATGGATGCAAGACTAATTTGCCAATAATTTAATCAAAATCATTTAATTGAAATAAGGAAAACACTAAGTTAGAGTAGATTGTAGTATAATTATATATCAACATTATATTCCACATCGATGATATGGTAAAAAGTTTATTAAAAAATGGATTGCATTTTCTCCTTCTGATTTTTGCATTAAAGTTGTGATGTTTCCCATTTCCTTTAATTGTCATGGAAGCTTTTGAGATAATCGAGGGTTTTCAGCATGTGAAAGTTATGAGTAATTGACAAGAGGGAAAGGGCTGTTCTGCTCTCTTGCTTTTTATGTATAGACAGTAAGCACCAAAAACAGTAATAGCACAGCGGTGTAAACACTTGTGCCAGCGGTTCTGCCAGACTGCAGTACACCCAGCGAGAGAGTAGGCGTGTCGTGTTCATCACCTGCAGAAAGGTGGTTATGTTCATGTAATTGGATATGCAAATATGGCGCACAGTCGAATTTTTCAGCATGGCAGAATATAGAGGCGGGGCCAGAGGGGTACTGGCCCCATCTGTAATCTGATTGGCCCCTTTAGTAACCTCCTTCTTGTCAGTCACTAGTCACTTCACGTAAGAATTGCATATCAGTGGTTGGCCCCTTTATGTCAAATACAGCCTCTATGTGCACCCCCATTTTTGAAATTCTTACAACCACTTGTTTTTAAAAGTTTGAAAGCCACGTGTTTCACATTGTTTTGCTTACAAAAGTCCTTTCTCCACTGTCTGCTAATATAGGTTTTGCTCTGCCTAGCAAAAAAAAAAAACATAAAAACCAAACAACACAAAGAAATTCTTAATAAACGAAGGCTAGGTTGCAGGACAAACTAGTCAAACCAAGATAAGACTATCGATCTGGCTCAGTTTAAGTTGTCTGCTGAGCTGCCTTTCCTTAATCCTGTCTTCAGACATTGTTAGGCTCACACAACGTATAGGTTTGATCTCCGGAGGTAAAATTAGGCTCTCTCTTCAACCTGTGTTTCTGGCTCCTGTGAACCTGCCCCCTTACACCGATCAATACGGCTTAAGCGAACCCCGATTAGCAAACGTGGGCTTCCTGCTGCACTGTACGACGCCAAAGTGGGAATCCCAAAACAGGTGGAACGTCACGTGTAGGGAGCAGAGCGTTGAGCCTCCTGGTTGCTCACAAGCTGTGGTCGGCAGACACGATGTAACCAGATCTCCGGTCCCACTGAGCTGCAGGTGGGGAGACCATGAAACGCAGCCAGCCGTCCTGCTGATCCCCCTAAATAATGGAGAGTCTGGCTTAAATGGACTGTCCTGGGGTTCAGATCTGGGCTGAGGTAGCATTAGTCGAGTTGACTGCAGATAGCCTTGACGTAGGGTGTTTTGTTGTTGGCTTATGTGTAAGATTTACAAATGATACAGACTTCTGAGCCAGCTCACTGTGTCTCCCAGCTGGCCTTGCCCCACCTCTCCCGTGTGTCCGGGCAGTGTGTTTTATGGGCAGCCTGGTGACCCTGTGGCCTTTGCAAATGTTAGCAGACTCCCTAAGTCAGGACTGAAGCCTGCACTGGGCACCATTGGCTTACCAATTATGGAGTCCTTGGCTGTGGTGCTTTCCCCCTTCATATTGCTTCTGTTCTCCTTATAAATGTGGGGGGCGAAAGGGGAGTGTGACGGCCAACAGCCATGTGCTTGGGCTGCAGATGGTGGGGCTGAGAAAGGAGTTTTCCTACTCAGCTACAGCTGCACTCTCATGTCAGAAATTCAGCCTATAGCTTGAGTACAAAAGATTTCCCCATTTCAGCCTATGTGTTGAGTACAAAAGATTTCCCAATTTCCCTCCCCTAGGATGAAGTTTTCACTGTGCTATATCAAAGTTCACAAGCTATGAGATATTCCCTAAAAAGTAAATGTAACTATGCATTGTTGTACTGAATTTAAACTGAGTACAATATGAGTTGCTCCACTTAAAAGTTGTCATTTAAGAAATAATGAATTACGTAGTTAATTAGCTGCTCCCCCAGTGATACCCACAGCTGCTTTCTGCATACCCCCTGTCCCCTCCACATTATCACTAACCAGTATTAAACCAGCAAGGGAGCAAGACCAAACCTTAACACTTCTATAGACTTGGCCCAATGCCAAACCTTTACACTTCTGTGGACTTGTGTGACTTGGCCCAATGCCAAACCTTTACACTTCTGTGGACTCGTGTGACTTGGCCCAACACCAAACCTTTACACTTTTGTGGATTCGCGTGACTTGACCCAAAGCCAAACCTTAACACTTCTGTGGACTTGCATGACTTGGTCCAGTGTGACTTTCCTTTGGTTGAAGTGTTAGTAACAGAGATCAAAAAAGAAAAAGAAAGTTTAGCTCATGAATAGAGTCCAATATCTTCGGTAATATATTACAGTATATTCAGTTTATTTATGCTTTTAATACATAGACTAGTTGTAATGTTACTTTATAACGTGCATGTGTGTGTACATTTGAGTTCAAAGTACTGTACTCCTATAGTGTGTATCATCACTACATAGCAGAGTTCCCAGAATGCCATCAAGGTTTTAAAATGTTCAGATAGCTGGTTCACTTCATTGTTTTAACATATGGATGTTTTGCTAAGAGGCTACAAGCTTGTGTGTGATTTGAAGTGTTTGGAGGAAAAATGATGCCGCTGCATTCCCACGAGTCTTGTTACCGGTCTCTCTCATGGAATGAGACTAAAAAAAGCCCTGAGGAGATCACAGCTGTTCCAGTCCTGTCTGCTGTTAGAAAGGCCCCACCCATTTCCCACCGGCTACAGTACACATTCATATGCTGACATGCCCCTGTGCCGAGCCGTGCCTTAACAGTCCTGAACGATGTAGACTCCAAGCCAGACCTCAGCCAGACAGGCTGCAATGTATTGGGTACAAAAGTACTCAGCATTTGAGTGCACGTGTGTGTGTTCATGCAGTGTGTGTGCTGGCCGTTCCTGTCTTTTAGCTCTGCCCCAATGTCAGTGATTGCCGTGTGCACGGGGCACTTTTAAATAACTTTCCCGGCTGTGTGTAACTAACACTTGCTTGACAAGTTTAGTGGCTGTTGTCCTTCCTGGAAGCAAACGCCCTTCTCACCCTACGTAGCCATCCTGGGCCGCTGAGAGGTAGTGCCCTGCTTGTTAAATAAGCAAATGGAGTTATCTTTAAATCTCTAAGTCAGTGAGATAATTTTGAGTGCTGTTGATGCCTGTAGCATAGAGGAAGATTGTGAGAGGCCGAGGTGTTAGCAGGGTGCAGAGAATCACATACGCGGTGTGACACCACTGCAGTAAATGCATTTGCATTACGGGTTCCGGTTGAAGAGCAGGGAGACAGCAGTGCGTGCGGTGCCTCGGACTACGAGATGCATCCGCATATTCGCATGCGACGAGCTCAGCTTCATGTCGCCGGGTGCCCTGGGAACCCGACACCCCAAGTAAACTTTCCCATGACGGAAACACGCTCCCGCCTGAGCAGCTGCTCCAAGCACCATGGTGACACACGCCTCTGTTCATGGTTTGCACGCACAGGGCAACAGTGCCTTCTTCTAGCCCCCGGCAAGACAGGAGGAAGAGTGTGGTATGGTGCCTGCATTGGCAGAGGAAGGCTCATCTGACACAGTACCCTGGCCTTACATTACAGCTGCTTGTGAAATATCTCTCCGTCGCCTAAAAGCAGAACACCAGCATGTAAACACAGTCCTGACATTGCCGGCTGTCAGGATCCAGCCTCACGCATTCATCCCACAGCCCAAAAAAGCAAAGCACTTCCTCCTCCGCCCGTCCTCTTGTACTGACCTCTCCGAGGGCTGTATCTCTCCAGCGAGGCTCTGGCAGCTCCTGCCTGTTTAAGCGTCCCTTCCACTGGGCACCCCTCCCTTCTCTTCACAAGCGCCTTTATACATAGCACTGGCAGCCTGGGGTGCAGAGCATTGTGGGAAGGGGGGGGTTGGAGGAGGAGCCTGTGAGACACTGTTCTCCTTGTGAAGGAGGGGAACTGCCTGCTCTGAGAGGGCTTTTGAAATTCTGTTTGCAGCTTTTCTCCTTCAGGTAGACTGGGTGTGTTTCATGCCAGAAGCACTAACTGGAGTTGCTTCCTGTTCATCAGAGCTGCTAGAAAATGTTTGTAACATTTTTCCTTGCACCAGCTGAAGTCTGGGCAGTGTCGCATCAGCTGACAAAGTGTGTGTGGTCAGCGTGAGGAAGTTACATCCAAGGCCCTAATGTCCCTTTTTTCAGACCAGGAAACGCACTTCAGCATGTTTGTTTTTGCAAGACAAAAAAAAGGATTTAAAGAGACAGCCAGAGGAGAATAGAGCTGTCAGTGAACATAAAGACAAGGACAAGATTACACCTTGGACTGTCCTCACGTTTGTCCTGTTTTACATCTGGATTCAGCAGCTCACGTACGTGTCTGTCAGCTGTGACCTTGAACATTCTGCCCCTTGGTGAACTTATAACGCAAGTGAAGTGAAATCAGCGCTGGTGCAAAGGCCTGCAGCAGTGAGTCTAGTTCACAACTGTGGCTCTTTGGAAATTCCACACGTGTCTGATGACATTCCAAGTTGATCATCTATATTTTTTAGGCTGTGAACGTTTCTCACAAGCCTTTTATTATATTGAAAAATAAAAGTCTGGAGTGAATTAGTAAAGTGTACAGGTCTGTCGTAAGGTCAGAGGTCACAGCGTGGAATGAAAAAACATTCTGAACATGTCTTTTATATTCATGTTTGAACATGAATAGTGTGGGGGGGGGGGGGCGGGAGGTTAGGAGCTGTAAATGTGTCAATCAGTCTGGAAAAAGAAATAATATAAATAAAACCAGCAGATGCTTCTCATAAAAGCAAAAATTTATCCAAGTTTTATTCAAAGCAGCAAAGAAAGCTTCAAGTCCAATGACAGAACATATAAATACAAGCATGTTTTATAAAAGACACACATGCTAACGTTTAAAAGTGTACCGACTCATTCAAAGAAGTTTCACAAATATATCTGTTTGAAATGGCAGGTTCTCTAAAATAAACTGAATATCATCTTAAGAGAAAAAGTATCTGCATGTATGTGTGATCAGTCATATTCCACCCTGTATGGCTGGATTATTCTTAGACAAAACTACAGAACTGAGACTTTATTTGAGCAGTTGTAGCATTTTGGCCCATAAGATCACATTTGACAACCATCTCATGTTGTGCTGTTTTCTGTGCACAATACTGTCTCTCTTAAAGTGCTTATTTGTTTATTTTATAAATTATTTGGCCAAAATGAAGCAGCCATTATGCTAACAGTAAGATGAAAAATTTAAGTAAGATCAAATACTGTTAAAAATCAAAAAGGCTTTTTAATGACAATTACTGAACCTTTGTATCATCTGAATTTTTTTTCTCATGTAATAAAAGTTATCAAATTTTGGCACTTTGTAGCACAATGGTGAATTTTGAACAGATTGTTGTGGAGCTTCAGATCCACAGAGATGCTGGTAGGCAACTGTTGCCGTGGTGAACAGCCCTGACACGGAACAGCTAAAGGACAAATCGCATCGTGGCTGTACTGGCACTCCAAAGGTTCTGCTCCCAGCTGGAGGCACAGCAGGTGGGGTTCTCTTAGCTGGTGAAGAGATGGCTGTTGTTTCAAACACACAGGTTTTAAAATGCCTGCCTGGTCATCACTAGTGAAACGCCAGCCAAGTCATCACTAGTGAAATGCCTACCAGGTCATCACTAGTGAAAAGCAGTTTCATCTAGGCTTTCATAAGTCTAAGACTACAGCCTTAGGAAATACCCATTGAGGAAAAATAGCTGAAAATATCTAAAATGTCTTTTTTTTTTCCAACCCCTTTTTAGACTAGACACAAGAATAGGCAAAACAGTCCCCACCACTGCAAGAGTGTATCCAAACTGTGAAAAAGTAGTTATATTAATTTAAAAAATTGATATTTTAAAATTATATTTTACAATGATCTGACTTTTTAAAGCCTTTTGGCACAGGGAGTGGAATTTCTGTCCATCCTAAACAGAATAGTATAAAATTATTTCACAGTAATCACTTCTTATTTTTGGACTAGTATAAAAATTGTCCTTGTTAATTAACACCCCTTAGAAATAAAAGATAAATAACCCTCATTTTCCCCTCTTACCAACAACTCAAAATCTAATAACCTAGACACGCAAAACACAATGCTCAGAACCCACAGAATCCATGTACGGTCTGTGTGCACGTTCCAGCCATGGATAGGTTTCCCAGAAGCAAGAGGTACCTGCAGTTAAACTGGACCCAGTGAGATAAACAGCATTAAGTATAATATTAAGAAAATCAGAAGACAATCTCTGATGGCTAGTTTATAATACTGTTACCCATGTAATTTTCACCTTTCAAGCAGGATCCATTCTAGTCCACAAGGACAGCTTAGAATTACAATAATAAAATAAACTAAAACTAATCAAATGGAGAAAACAAGGCAGAGATGGCACATGAATTCTTTGTACTCAAAAACTGGGTGGCAGTCTGCATTCAGCCTGACTGCTGCTTCCAGGTTGTGATATCCTCTCCAAATCAAGTTGTACCGAGAGTCCTGTGAAGCAGGTCGTCCTGGATGCAGGCTCCAGCTCACCCCCTTGTTAGCGTATTTTAAGAATCACCCCTCTCCCCTGTTGTGTTACTGAACCCCTCACTGAACCACACGCATGGACAGAGAACCATTTCCCATTGGTTCTAAGCCCAAATGGTCCCGGGGCTCCGACTGGACTTAAGAGCGCCGGGCCCACTATTTCGAGTCCCCAGGCAAGGGCCTCCCGGTTACGAGCCGGGCCCCTCCTGTTCGTCTGAGGGCAGCTGGACCCGCTGCTCATCCATGCGTTTTGCCTGGACACGCTGGATGAGGCTCAGGAAGTCCTCATCAGGCACGGTCGGAGCGCGTGGTCCAGAGTCCGGAGGAGAGCATCGCTGGTCGTTGATCCTAGAGGACTGGAGAGGAGAGGAGAAACAAGCTGATGGGGGGGGGGGTCAGCATCAGTAAAAATAGACAGGAGAACAACTGAGGAAAGGGAGATAAGGGAGCCATAGCAACACTGTGGGGAAACGAGAGGAAAAGATCATTGTAAAAAAAAAACTGAAAAATGCAGCAGTTAGACTGCTTTCAGAACTGTGGCCTAACTTGTCTAAACATGCCGGTTTATGACAATGCATAGGAACCATGCCTCTGACATGACCAAGAATTTAAAACAAATTCTAAAAAACATTCCGGTTGAGGCTGCTAACATAAATTTTTTATACGAATTAAATCTGTTTTTACAATAAAGTGTTTTGTATGCTGTATAATTTGACCCAGTTTATGGCTTCTGGATAAATGCCACATTAACCACTAGATGTCACCGTATACTCAGTCAAAGACATTTATGCGCACGCACACACACACACACACACACACACACACACACACACACACACACACACACGAGTACACACACGAGCACACAAAAAAAATTTTTGTAATTTTTTTTAAATTTTTTATTTTCTTACTAAACAGTGTTTTCCTCAAAAGTAAAATAAAAACCTAGAACCAGAAATTATAGTCCTGGAGGAGTTTCCTTAAAGGAAACCAGCAGGCCGTTAGAGCCTTTATCAGCCTGCGCTGTTTAGAGAGCACATGAAGCAGACGTCAGATGTGGGTACTGTGACAGGGTCTGGCAGCTCAGGAGGTAGCGGCATTCGCACGGGCGCGGCGGCGTTCACACGGGCGCGGCGGCGTTCACACGGGCGCGGCGTCACCTGGCACTTCATGAGCATGTTGAAGAAGTCGTCGCCGGGCTCTTGTGTGTCGCCGTCCACGCACAGGTGGCCCAGGTTGTTCTGCGTGATGCGCAGGCCCGGCAGGTTGCCGACGCTGACCCGCTGGTCGTCCAGTCTCCGGCTCTGTGAGCTGGCGATCAGATCAAAGAGCTCCTCTGTCTGGGGCGAGGTTGTCAGGGAACAGGCGTCTGCAGAAAGGCACGTGCAAAACATACAGGTGGAAGGACTATATTAACCATACAATATTATGGCAATACATTATAGAAGAAAGGGACTGTATTAAACATACAGTATTACAGCAATACAGTACACAAAAAGGACTACCACATTTCTCCTAATTAACGTGCCCGGACATTACAAATTATGTGCAGGGCGTGCCTATTTGAGGCCTAAATGACTATTTAAAACCTTTAAAACGATAAGTTGAAGTTTTAGAAAACTTTAAAAACAACAAGTTGTTACTAAAAAACCTAACGTTCTTCTACATTCTTAAAAAAAAAAAAAAAGAAATTTAAAATCTTATTCCCATTAAGTAGTTCAGTCATTATCAGAGTTTCCATTGTACGCCCATTGGTCACAAAATAATTTAATGCTTAAACAAGGGTGATATATGGCGAGCAAAAAGTTGTTTTGAAAGGTAACGGGAAGCTGCAATGCAGGGACTAACCTCCGGCGCCGTTTTGCTGCTCTTCCAGGGGGCAGCGCTGGTCGTCCATGCGGCTGCTCTGGAACTTACTGAGAAGGTCGAAGAAGCAGTCCTCATCCGAGGGGTCCCGGCCCAGTTTCTGCAGCACACAGACACCTCGGGTTAAAGGTCAACACTCTCTGCACATCTATTTTTAAACGCCTCATTTAAACCCATTTGCTGTGTAATGAGCCTACAGGCTTTGACGAGGAGGATTTCACTTTGTGTTCATTTTAACACAAACTTACAGTCTTCCCGCTGGACACCACAGCACAGTCAGCCGAGACCCAGAGCCAAGGGCACAGCAAAAACAGTACGGGTGAGGCTTTACACATTTATTAATGTTATTCTACAAAAGAAATACTGTTATTAAAAGGCAAACTCCACTGTGGCTTTAAAATCTGAGTGCACAAAAAAAAAAAAAAGAAAGTATGTGGTCTGCCAGTCATGATGATGAGATGTGGGTGAAAAAAGGCCAAATTAAAGGGGACTGAGAAACTGGTGGGATTATGGATGGGAAACTCTACCTGGTCCTTGGTAACCCTCCACACCAGATCTCTTTGTGCATAAATTACACATGCCTTACAATCAGTCGGCTTGTTTTTCCTCACAAAACCTCCTTGTCACTTTGTCTCTGCGTGCTGCATTAAGAGGAATTCTGTGCAAAATATTTATACTGTGCAGTGTGGTTCAGATAATATTCAAAACATAAAATCAAGCGGGGCATAGAACACAGGAACGCAGCCAAACCACCAGTGCTCAGAAACTGCACAGAACCTAAGAAAGAGCTAATCGCTGGCCCAAACCTGTGGACCTCAACGCTGTGTTGAGAAGCACCTTTTAACCCAACCCGCCCTCCCCACAGCACCTTATGAGTTTGCTGTTCTCACAGGTGACTTTAGCACGTCGAAGGAAGTGAAACCGCACACGTTTTAGCAGGAAGAATCACATGTGTCAGCAGAACATTACAGACCCAGTCCCTCAGAGCTGCAAAGGGCTAACAGCACCATTATCACTAACTGTTTGTTTAATGTAACAAAGCTCTCTCCACTGTCTGAACAGCTCCTTTATATTCCTACAGTTCTTCTGAAATATAACTCAACCTTTTTTCAAAAATATGAAGTATGCATTTCACAGGCACTTACTTATTAAAGATGTACCGCTGTGGTTCAGGTCAGATGTGATCAGCATATACAAATTTAAACCACAAAAATACAGTATTACACGTTTTACAAATGCACGTAAAATGGGGAATGTGCCAGGTAGGAACCTGTAAGTCTGCTGTACGGCCACTGGTGAGGCTGAGTGAGTCTGTCCAGCCGAGAGCAGAAAAGGCTAAGGTGCTAAGGTGCAAAGGAAAGGATGTCTTACTGGAGTCACGACCTGGTCTGAAGCATCACGCCCGTTCACCGGAGAGGCCCGGGGGTCCAGCCACTGCTTGTCGTCTGACGCCTGCTTGTCAGCAAAGCCCTTCCTCCTGGTAGGCTGAGGCACGTGGTTCTTGCTCCTCCTGGACGACTCGTCCAGGTCCAGGCCGTTCCCGTTCTGTCTCTGAGAAAGGACAACGTGGGCAGAGTGACCACAGGAAGTCTGGTTCTCCCAGCCGCCCTTTTAGCTGGGCGGGTCTGAGAGTACTCGCGCCAGCCGCTTGAGGACAGCATAAACGACCACAACTCACCCTTTCCAAAGAGAACTTCAACAAGTCCACGCTGTCCAGGCTGAAGCCTTTGCTGAATTTTGGCCTTGCTCCTGAAGAAGAGGAGGAGAGGAACGTCTTAGTAGCATAACATCTTATTCACATGCATCCAGTATTTGCACTTTTAACAAAAGAAAAGCAAATATTGTTTAATGATTTTGGCAACGGTTTCTGAAACTTAAACATGCTGCTCTGGTATTGGGACACTCCTCTGTCTGATCTGCAATGTTTGTCATGGGATGTTACAGTATAATTACCCTGAAAGGGATCTGAGGAAATCTAAGGTTAAAGAGGAATTCCAAAACTGCAAGGTTTAAGGGTATGAGATCTGAGGTGTCAAATCCCATTAGCATCAAAGCCACTGAAAATGACAAGCACATGTAGGAGGATGGGCCTTAAACCAAAACTGTGCTGGTGCAAGATTCCACAACATTATTCAGACACACGATGCCATTATTCTGCATTTTACATTCTGTGAGTCATCATCATTTATTCGGGTTTATAACTGGGGAGTCTGCACAAGACTTCCTGATGTTATACACTTTCGTTTAGTTTTAGGTTCTAAGACATCTGTGGGTCTCATGATCACTACCTAATCATTCACAAATTAAAGTAATTTACAGTCACATATTTTTGTGATGCTGTCAAAATGAACACAAAAACTATTAAAAATTAGAATCAGAGGTGCCTTTGAACAAACAACCTTCTAAAATTCAGAAATACACATCAGGTTCTAAAAAATTTAATAATGTCAAGAACTTAACTGTTGAATGTCTGACAGTCAAAATATGTTCTTTCTGTGTATTTTCATAATTCATCATCTATATGTATGTATCGTAATGATACAAGAAATGTAATTCTTAAAAATGCAGTTATTTTCAGCCTTAAATTACATCATAAATTAGTTATATTAATGTAGTGTTTGACACTAATTAATTACATTTATTTTAACATTTTAATGGCTTTCAGAGAAAAATACACAGCAGCTATACACTAACATGTGATTGCACTTCTATTGTTGTCCAGGAGATGGCGCTATATGCTTTAGAATTTTAGTTTCTGATGAAAAAATATTGTATTTAAATTTGCAAAATATTTATTTTCATTGAATTCATCAATTGTCGATATTTTCCAGCTTTTCCCTATTACAGGGTCAAATAACTGACAGACTATATATTTTGTATATCCTCTAAAAAATTTCTTCACAAAAAGGTGCACACACACACACACACACACACACACACACACACACACACACACACACACACACACACACAATCATACCTTGCAATTCAAACTCCGAGCCACAGGAAGACAGGTCGGTGTCATTCATGCCCAAGGCTTCCATTAGCTGGTCCACGTTTATCTGAGCTGTCTGCTCACCATCCTGGTCACCAATCTGTGGGCAAAAAGGCCCCCGGGAAAAAAAAAAAAAATAGGTGATATCCTGGGATGCAGGTTATCTGTAATGCAGTCTTCCTCAGCAGGAAATCACTGCTCCCACACTCAGGTCAAATGACAAATTATCAGCCACTCCAGTATTTATGTGTAGTCCCTT
>JABJVR010048366.1:0-24653 GCA_025773905.1 Chitala chitala
TTCATGAGGGGGTTATGAACTGCTCTTAGTCTGGCCCATCACCTAGGACCTGTTTGCCTTGGGTGACCCTACCAGGGACATTTAGCCCCCGAAAACGTAGCTCCCAGGGTCATTTGGGCACACAAACCCCTCCACCACTTTAAGGTGGCAGCTCGAGGAGGGGCTGCCTGAGATTGTTATTGTAAAAGAAACTGGACCCAGCTGAAGGCAAACAGAGGAATATTTACTAATGAGAGTTAGAAAAATCATAACTAGTTGATGATAAAAAGCAAAATCATTGAACAACAAAAGAGTGCCAAAAGAAAATGGGGTATTCTAAAACTCAGGTTTTCAAATTCTGAATTTAAATGCAAACCCAGATTTGCACAACCTTGAGTCAACATAACCAGAGATTCCAGTTCTAGCACAGTGGTTTTCCATTTCAGGAGATCAAAGTTAATCAACTCTGTGTAGGCTGAACCTCGTTGAAGTGTGTTCATGCAGAACAATAAAACACTGTCATCACATATATTACTAAATTAACTATTCACCATGGAAACAGATGCCAAGACGTTTCCAGCTGCCAACTTTACACTGAACAGAAAGGTCTTTTGTATTAACATTAAAAAATATATGTACATTGGTTTCACAATTTGTTTCCTTTAAATGACTAAATGGACTTAATATAAATCGTTAATTTTAAGGAAACAATTTTATGATTTGTGACCGATTTACCATATACTGTATATTTTTTTACGTACATCCAACAGAGTATTATATTGTGCAAGATTGTGGAATTGTACATCAATGTTTGCACATGGTGAATATGGATTCATAAATTTTGCGAAAGGCAAGCACTATAGCTCTAGAACAGAACCTAAAGATGTATTGTATTAACATTAAAAATTACATACATCTGTTATATACAACTTTTAAAATGGCATATTTAAACCCATATCCCCAAATGCACACAGTAACAGGGCTATCCACTGTACCGCCATGCTGTTCTCAATGATTACAGACCAAAACCATGTTGTGTAAGATTGAAAATGTATGGCTTCACAACATTGCTCAAATACAGAATGGACTTGGCTGAAAACCAGTAATGTCTGCACAGATATCCCTCTGGAAGTGCAAGAATGTAATTTAATTGTAGATTAATTACTCTCTCAGAACATAGCATCCTACTAATTATTAGGGTTTATATGTCAACCACTTAGTGTACGAACAGATACAACATTTTCAATAGTATAATGCTGGATGCTCCACAACAGCCCCACCTATAAACCTTCCATGGACTAACCCTCTGTTAAGCACCTTTAATGTAGCATTTTTGTTTCCATAGTGACTGAAGCATTAGCATTCTTTCTTCTAACCTCACTCTCAGGAAGGAAAAATCCCAAGTTTGATGTTGACTAATCAGGGTAACTTGCTAAATTGGCTTTCTAGAATACCCTCCAGGAAGGTAAACTAATCTAAAAACAGCATGAAATCAGACACAACAAAAGTTGACAATAATGCAAGCAAACACTTACAATAAAAACAACATTTTGCATTTAGCAATAAATTCATGACTGAGCAAGTTATTAACATGATTATCATGTTTAAACAGCTGACTGAAACTAGTTACTGGTAAATGCAATGAACCCACTGCTATCCTCCACTAGGAGCTTTTTTCTGTAACAGTAAAGGGCTCCAGCCCCTGATAATCATCACCTGGTGAAGCAGTTTGTAAATGAAAGAATGAAAGAATTAATGAATAATTATATCCATGCCTTAAATCACACTTCTGTTACATGGTCATGTTCAGTAAGCTGATGTGGAAAATCTCCACAACATATAACAAACACTGACACCTGTGCAAGGGTAATCTATCCAGCCAAGCTTTAAAAGGAAAGAACGGTTCATTAATAAAATACTTAAATACTTTGGCATGGCTATATACTGTGTTTACAGTAATAAGATTTTTAATGAATATTTCAATCTGTACATAACCAGCCAAATATGTTCTATTCAGTGAGCATAAAGACCTGACAGACCTCAGAGGCTTTGCCTCAACTGGCCATGGTATGCCATTCCATGATCATCCCACATACATTTCATTACCACCTACATGTTCAGTTTATGTTGTTTTAATATGAGAGGGGGAGCCGTCAGTTTTACACACTTATTATCAGACCTGGTCCTTTCAGCCAAAGTCAAAGACTGTGTAGTAATATTGCAGTGCCTTGCAAATTACCATATAAATATACTAATGCTATATAAAAATGTGTACCTGTGGAGCAGGTTGTTATCTGCCAATAATTATTGTTGATCATTCACTCCAGTGCAGTTTGTTGTGGTTTTAAATTTAGTTCACCTCCCTTTAATTGCCTTCAGCCAATAATGTAGTAAAGGTGTGTGAAAACACAAGTTTTATTACTAATGCATTTTATTTGTAATTACAAATAATGTGGTACTCAGTGGATCCACCTGCACAAAAGTCATCCCATCTTGCTCTTGAGACTCTCAAACATTGCTCTTATTCGTAGTCTCAGGCTGCCTGCAGCAGAAAGACCATGGATGAGCTGAGACCAGGAGATTCATAGAACATTATGTGGTTGGACCGATGTCATGTCACGGATCAAACTTGCTCATTCTTGTACTTTTGTCAGCCTATCTTGTCATTTTGATAGTGATCCTGTCAAAATTCATATTGTTTTCATTGTGTCTGAGCATGTTTTAGGTCACTCCTGATTTGCCTCATTTGAGATTTAGGCACTGAGCCTGTTGCTTTTAAAAAGGGTCATGATCTTATACACAATAATCTCTCCTAGTGCTTTTTTGATTTCAGTGAAAATCTCATCAGTTGCTGCTGTGTATCTCAGCAGCTGCCTGTAATTATGGGAGAGAGCTCACTTAAATTATGTAAAAGTTATTAGATGAGCACAAGTCTTTTTCTTTTATGGGGAGGACTATTCATGAATTTGATCATGAGGTAAAACACGAACAGCGTTTTATTCTTCCCAGTTCTTGTTTAACCACATCCTTACCATTCAAATGTGAATATGACATGCCAGGAGAAATTCTCCACATATCAGTGATGTTAATAATATCTTTTTAAATTATCACTTTCTTTACAGCGGGAGTTTTAAACTGCTTTTGTACAGTGGGCCCCTTTTACATTCTGTTCAAGCTCAGAATAATACCTTTAAATGATTAAGATAAAATACATAGATTTGCAAAGGAAATCAGTTATAATAAATGTAAAATATTAAAAAGCTGGTTAAGAATCCACCCCTGCTTTACTGGATTTATTTTTTTTTGCTAAAAACAGCCAATATTGTTAATAAAATTTTCCACTGTTTAAAGTTTTAAAGATTTTTAAAGTAGCAGTGTCACTACATCACATATGGCTACAGCTGGAGGGGCTAGTGAGTGAAATTAAAGTTAAAAGATTGTCGTGATCACCTTAAATGTTCTGTTTTCTGATCATTTGTGTAAAAATTTACATTTCAATGCAATTGTTTAAATAGCTACTTCTTAATCTGTGATTTATCATTCTAAGTGGTCAATTATATGCATTGTGTGGTAAGTTCTATTTTTCATTCACCACACCTGTGGCAACATTGAAAAATGTTGCTCTCACGTAGTCAAGGGCCTAGCAGCATTTGGACATGTGTGAAGTTGGTCTATTTCAGCTTGTCTTCATTCATCTGACAGGCACTTATTTCAGAAGTGGACACATCTGAACTGCTGCAAGCCCTGAAGTGCTTCAGCCGCCTGCTGAATTGCCTATACATTATACATTACCAGCATGCAGTCATAATGGTTTTATTCTTGTTCCTGTAAAACCATTAGTTGTGGTCTAAGTTCTCAATAAAAGCTCAATTGCACATAGCATGACTACTAATACCTCTCTATACTTTACACATAAACAAGGGCCTTTACACATTCAAAGGTAAATTACTTTGTTTATTGATGGACAGATATGAGGCTGTTTAACATTCTTTCCACATTTGGAGTTAATTTAATTCTCTAATAGACTGTGGTTATTTAAAATACTAACATGAAACAGTTGTACATGATTTACCATAATGAGACTGCAGTGCTGATCCAGATGTTGTTAATGAGCACTTGTGTGTTATGGTCTGATTGTCTTGTATTCTGGAAGTTCATGCCTAGACTTTTGGTGTTCACCAGTCCCTCACTGCTTTACGGAACAGCTGAATATTTCTGATTGTTAAGTGAGAAACCGAATCGATATGCGCAGCTGCCACTGCCACTTGGTAATCACTTTGTACGTCAGCTATCGAGGGGCAAATCCTGATTATCAGATGGTTATAGAAGGAGGGTGAGGGTTATATTTGAGACAGTCCTCTGGAAAAATTAATGCTACATGGACCATAAAAGGAAAATCACACCATGACTGCACAATATTTGCAAATATGTGTATGTTATTGGTTAAAAAAATTAAAACTATGCCTACTATAAGGAATACTGCAGGGCAGTAAAGCTATTATAGAGAAAAAGAATATTTAAAACAAATGGATTTGTCTTTTTTAATAGGAGTAAACATTGTATTGCTCAAAACCTCAATTAAATATGTTTACAGACATCATGCCATTAGGCTGCAACCAATAAAGTAGTGATGCAATCAGTATGACTGCAGATTTACACAGGGAAATCGGACTTGTACATAGGAGATATGTGTACATACAGAAGAACCTGGGAACCTGTCCTTTGTCAACATTTTTGTCCTGTGGACTAAGTGAATTTGACAGATCTAACTATATAAACTAGCGGTCATAAAGACTTGCTCAGATGCACATATGTACTATTGTGGTATTTATCATCTGCTTTTCATGTGTTTGAAACATTATATCCCTTCTCTTCTTTGGAAACGGCTGCAGCAGGACCACTGTACACTTAAAACTGCATGAGTCATAAATCATTTGTATGATGGCTATAAAGTCAAATTAGTGTCATTTTGATAGGCTTTGTATGAGTTTAATATGAAGGAGTGGTTAGTGGTATTCTCAAAAGCCACAAAGTGATTGTGGCAATGATGTGTGAGTGCAGGTGTACTCAATATACACAGTCTTTACTTGGCTTAAAAACCAACATGAAAACACACAAAGGCAATGTGACGAGGTCATCAAGGTTAGAGCAGACTTTACTAAATACTGCACTTGTCAAGCACAGTAGTTATGGATGTCTTGTTCATACACGTATTTTTGTCATGCATGTTGGAATTATGAAAAAAAATTTCTTTGAGCAAATCTTTTAGACTGGCAGCATACTGTATGGCCTCATGGTATTGTACGAACTAGAACATAAGAGGTTTTGTGTGAGGCAGACCCATTAACAACATTACAAAATGTGTTAAGACTGAGGTGATCTCAAGTGTGCTTTAGTTAAGAGCAAGCTGATGTAGCCTAGACAAATGTCTTTTAGTCTTATACAATGTAATATTCAATTCATTTTTCTAAGATGGATAGATACTCGAACAGAATAGGTCCTCTGGATACTCAAACGTAAGTCATATAATACAATGAGATCTTTGACAATAAAGTGCATTTCTATTTTAAGCAAAGAGCCGTGTAAAATATTCCATCAAAAACAGGGCCCAGCATGTACCACGGTGGCCCTGGGTATGTCGGAATTCAATTTATTTCGACCAATCCTGTTCTCTTCTCTGGAGAGCTTCAATTTACACTGAAACAAACTTTTTTTTTCAGTTTTTTTTTCCCCCTGATTTAAATTTTTCTTCGTCCTTTCTTCCCACTGCAGGCTTTTTCAAGTCTGCATCCAGAATGTGAATATATTTTTCAGCTGGAGAGGGACGAAAGGCAATGCCTCAGAGAAATGGCCAGGCAAGAGAACCATAGCAGTCCAGGTATTTCTAAATTAGTATTTGTGTGTATAGATATACAGTAGATATATAGATATCAAGCTCTCACTGACTTTCAGTACACCAACACACCAATATAGATGTTTGCTGAACTGATCTGTTATTCAGACTGAATAGTGTGTACATGTTAAAAATATTATAAAACTTTTGATGTGCTTTTTAGTGTATTGAAAAATATAAATTGCTTTTTTATTTACAGGCTGCATGCCTGCGTGGGACTCGGTGGTTTGCTGGCCAGCTGCAGGCGTGGGAGAAACAGTCAGCATAACCTGTCCGCCAGTGTTCTCACTTTTTAGGAATGTCACAGGTATAAAACACGCCGCTTGAATCTGGGTTTAAAATCAGTGTTTATGCAAAGAGTAAACAGCAGATCATTCAGTGATTTCAGAGGATTTGAATTGTTGCCTAAACAGTTGCAGGTTTAAACACAAGGAAAACAACAGCTATCTTCGGAAGAAAAGATCTGACTCACAGCTTGTTTTGGCAAAATCCATTTGGATAAAGGGCTAAAATGCAAACTGGATGTGACATGCTGGTTTATCTGATTCAAGAAAAGTCAAAAGAGAGCCATAGTCAAGCGATTTGTCGATCTTGTTTGTATAATCTTATGAAAACAAGCAGGAGCTCCCAAAGGTGTCTTTGCAGGCCACATGAAAGACCGTGCCATGCTGAAATTATTCAATAATAATATATTAAAAGCCCTTCAACAAAATCTTCACCTGGGATTTTTGTGAACCCCGTAGCACTTTATTTCTGCTGTATGTTTTTCAATCAACCTTAAAATGTATATATAATAAACACAAGAAATAAAATTATTACCAATGTTTTAATTCTCTGTGATAATTATGACAGGAATAGGTACTCATAGGATAACTCATAAGTTATCAGAATCAGGGATGATTTAACGATTCTCTTATCTTCATATGGCAGATGGCTTGATCCAGGGTGAGCTGGACTTTAAAGTCTTTAGACAAATCTGAGCTATGCCTATTGTTATTTCAATTGCAGTATTTGTTCAGTTGTTTTCTTCAACAAGCATAAGTAGAAATTTAACTGCTCCAGTATCATGTAGTTACAATAAAGCAAGTTTAGACACCTATCAATTGTCTACAGGTATTTTGGGGGGAATTGTAATTTTTTCCTTTGGAAGCATAAAGTTTTTGGACAACAGGACTCTCAAAATA
Organism: Chitala chitala; assembly: GCA_025773905.1. NCBI lineage: Eukaryota > Metazoa > Chordata > Actinopteri > Osteoglossiformes > Notopteridae > Chitala > Chitala chitala. Next base: position 7,057 of record JABJVR010048366.1, read on the forward strand.
AGTACATCTAACACTAGAGAGAAAATAAGAGGGAAATTAGTATTTTACAACCAGCTTTTAATCATCACATTCATTGCTCAGAACTAAGCAAAGCGAACACTGGAAACATTCTGAAGGAGTAAATGCTCATTGGCACCACATGTACCAAGTCTCCTTCTAGCACACAGAAATAACATGTGCATAATTAGGGCTTCACACTGAGTCTCCACACCAAAGGGGTGATTTAATATGCCAAACCATCAACCAGACCATTGTATTTGCATAACCCAGTCACACATCTGAAGTTAGAATCCCCATAATCCTCCACAGTCCTGCCTCCAGTCTGAACCTGCAAGCCCCTGCTAAATGCTCCAGACTGCTGACAACTTTACACTGCGATCAGGGTGAGGAGCTTTTAGTGAGAAGCAGCTCAGTGGGAGATGGACAATCCTTCATAAGGATCCCCTAAACCACTGCTGAGTGTGAGGGGTGTGAATACATGAGTATTTGGAACTAAAGGAGGAAGGTAGGGTGCCACCACACAAAGCATTTGTGCTAGGCTTGGTAAGAAGCATGACTGTTCATAGGCTTAATAGGAAAAAAAAAAACACTGGGAGATTTTATGGTGAATAACTAATCATAGTATGCTGATCCTGTTGGACATCTAGTGCCGAGGTATGCAGTGTTGTTTTTTTAAAAAATGTTTTAATGTGCTTTAAAAGCATATTCATGCTGTGCTTCTTTGTTAGTTGAAGTTTTAGAAAGTACCGCTTTATAAGCTTGTAGAATTTTAATTTTGAAAACACTTTGGTAATGTCACACTTCTGTTGGTGCTTTTTGCATGCATATAAAGGAATGTTATCTGCGATCAAATTAAATGTAATTACATTTCGTCTGTAGTGGTAGTGAAATAACAATGCTGGTTTATTAAAAAGAATCGTAGGATCCCACCACTGTGTCAGGAGTGTTGTGACCGTCATTATTTTGTGTTGTAGGCACCATAAGCCGGAACTGCACCAGCAATGGGTGGTCTACTTCCTATCCACCTTACTACATTGCATGCACTGTAGATGATGAAATACCAGAGGTGAGGAGGATTCTGGGTAACAGCACTGCTACGGTCTTTTGGGTTAACTCACAGCAAACTGTAGGAAAGCATTATGAAGGACCAATTATATAAATCGTATCTGCATATTACAGTGACAGATTTAACATTTGTTAATAGGATTCACTCTGATCAGTGAAGTGTACTTGACTAATCAGAGCTGGTTTCCCATCCATGAGACAGATGTGTAGTTCAAACAGCAGCTTTATCTTAATTAGATTCCTTAATAAGGTGATCATAGACAGGGATGCTGACATTGGTAAGAGGAAAACAGCTCCAGGATGGAGAATCATTTGCAGATGTGAAGACATGTTAAACTTGACATTGTAAGTGCACCTCAGTGAAGACAATGACATTGTTGTAGAGCAACTTACAGTCAATGTTTCATTTTCTTCACTTGTTTGGTCCTACAAGGAACAGGAGGAGTACTTCTCCAAGGTGAAAACTGTTTACACCGTTGGCTACGCCACATCGCTGGTCTCTCTCATTGTCGCTGTGGGTATTCTGCTTCATTTCAGGTAAAGGACTTAGACAGGTGTGTATTGTTGCCATCTGCATGTGTGCTTCTCTAATAATTAACAAGCATGCAGCCTTTTCTACAAAACCATCGGCCACAGCAGCTTCTCTGCTGTCCTAAAGCCAGTGCTGAGCAGCTGTGTACTTCACATGGTTTTCACATGAGTGGCTAAGCTGGGTCAGCTGTGTGTACTCATTCACACACAGAAAAGCTCTCAGTCCTTGACTTGCCATAGCTTTTCAGTGACCACTAGTACCTCACCTATTACAGTGTAATTATAATAATTGTGCTTGCAATATGATTTTTTCTATAATTTATTGTGGACATGTGGAAAGGTGTTTTCTCCCCTTTTAGACTGTAGTTCTTATACTTCTTATACTGAAGGTGTTCTTATACTAAATAAGTACCCCACTCACCATGTGCACAGTTTTCCTCAAAGGTGAATATATCCACTATGTCTCTACTGTATTCCAATGGGCTTGCACATGGTGAAACTATAGCTCAGACTGTTTCTGTAACGTTTCATTTCCACTACACAACTGCTCCTGGGTTTGGCTAGGTGTATCTTTTAGGATGCCATATTAGCAGAAGCTAAAATTTCACACACACACACACACACACACACACACACACACAAAGGAAATCAAAATTCAATTTTACCTTCTAAGTAGATTTTGATCTGGATGCTATTGAAAGCATGACTCCAGGGAAAGTGTCCTGCATTTCAGACCGAGCACAGTTCTTAATTATATTAAATGAAGGAAGCAGTCACATCAAACTTGCACTCCCCTAAAGGTACATCAGTTGATATGGATTAATTCATTGTTCCTGAAAGGGCAGACTACAACAGAAACATCATTATTGTATTTACCTTGCCTCAGGTACTTGCACATAGGTGCCTTTTCTGAAAAAAAAGAACATCATATCTTCCCTGGCTGCAGCTCAGCCTGTCCCTCACATGTCTATTCAGATCTAAGGGACACAAAAGGACTTTGAGAGACTCTAAGGAACACTCAAGGACTGTGAGGTACTCTGAAAGACTCTAAGGGACAATAAAGGATTCTGAGGGACTCTGTGGGACTCTAAGGGTCGCTAAAGGAATTTGGGGGACTAAGAGAAACTCTAAGGGATGCTAAAGGGTTTTGAGGGACTCTGAGAGACTCTAATGGACACCACAGGACAGTTCCAACAGAGTTTGCTCCTTTCCTTTTTGTCCCTATCCGGTGGCAGGGTCATTATGGATGGCAGAACAAGTGCTGCAGCTCTGATAGTGAGTGTTATAAGGGAGCATGGTGCCCTGCACTGTGCCTTGTGGGTGGCTGGTATGGGCCCGGGCATTCGAGTGCATCCCCATCTCCACCTGTCAGGCTGTACCCGCTCCTATTCAACTCCTTATTCTACTATTTGAGGATTTTAATGATTTGTTTGCTGTTTGTCGTATCTTTTTAAGTGTTTATAAGGTCCACCTCACGGCACTTTAGAGTTACTGGAAAAGATAACAGTTATGAGAAAAAAATTACAGTTATTGGAATACAAAATAAAATTAAAACCTCTTTAAAAATAGTGCACTGAAATTATCTGTATTTACTTTTATAATGATTCAACAAAGTGTAATTTACAATTTAATTATAAAATAATGGTCATTTCATATACAGTGTATTGAATGAAAAACACATACGTATTTTCCAACAAACATTATATATATTTTATATATATTTTATGGATTAAATTGGGATACCTGGATTAGAAATATCTGCAGTCTGATAGGTAATCTGATGATGGGGTAATTAAAAGAAATAGACCTGCAGTAGGAAATAAGGAGAGTATATCTGCAGATTTACACTTGGCCAGTCTAAACCTGAGCTGCTTTGAAAAATATTCAGATTTTTATCATCTACATTTTAAATTAAATATTGGCTGAAGTGGAACTTCTACTTAATAAATGTCCCACAAGGGTAATTCTGAGAAATGTAATTAAATCCCCAACTGAATTTGAATTTTCTCCATAGAGGAACTGCTGTTGCAGCACATTCCTCTTCCATTTAACTGTGAAAATGTTTCAAAGGAAAAGTTTAAAAGGTTCAGGAATAAAACATTGTTTCTCAGGACACCATACAAGGACAAGTGTGCTCCTGAAAGCATCTGCCAGGTCTCACGCTGGAAGTTCACTTTATCGTGTTTTCTTCCCAGGAGACTTCGCTGCGCTCGCAACTACATCCATATTCAGCTGTTCATCAGCTTCATCCTGAAGGCCATGGCGGTGTTCATAAAAGACAGCGCCCTGTTTGGCAGCACAGATATGAACCACTGCACGCTGTCCACTGTAAGCATGCGCTCAGTACTATAAAACAGCAGATGTGACCTGCACTCACTTTTGATTGGTTTTGTTTTACAAAGTGCTTTTTACATTCACATTTATTCATTTAGCAGATGCCTTTGTCCAAAGCGACTTACAATGAATAGGAGTACACGTGCATGTCACAAACGAGCTCAAACAGCATCAGAGAATCTAAGTAACATTAATTGCTGTCCTATCATCAAAGTGCACACTATTAAGTCCAGCAATTCTCACATAGTCACAGAAGTAAATGGTAAATGTAAAGTTTTGTACAAACAAGAAAAACGTTCAAACAGCCTTGAAACAATGGTGCAATAAGGAAGCAGAGATGATGATGGTGAGGTTCAAGTGCTGAGGTGCTCCCCAAAGAGATGTGTCTTCAGATGCTTACAGAACATGGACAGAGACGACCAAGTTCTGAAAGCTAGAGGCAGCTCAGTTTTCTTTGTTGCCCCAAAATACTTAGATTCAACACCAACATTTTAAGTGTATTCCATATTAATTGATTACAAACAATGCCAAAAACAGCACTATAACTATCTAATGTAATATGTATTTTAAAGTAAATTTAGAAGAGAGAATACAAGAATTTTGGCGGTATATGACAGTCTAATGACAATATTACACAAACTACTGAAAATGTATAGCAATCATTCTGCACAATGTCAAGGCATGTAATACTACTCAAGTGTGTATAAAATGAAATGAACTCAGCACTGTATTATGAAATGGTAATTATGACCATAAAGGACATTTTTGGAGTACTTACATTAGGGGAGCACCAAACTTGTGTGGAGTGAAGAGGTAAGTGTTTTCAACTTGCTCAAATGCTTTTCATAATTGCTTAAAACGTTAATTATGAAAAGCAATTTATCCTCTCATTTGGCTTGATTGATCTTTCTGCTTAATGGATTTCTTCTCATTCAGATGCTTATTCATAAGAATGTATTTCGTACTATATCAAAGATGACGATTCATTTTCTGCGTTAAATGCACTGCTTAAATGTCAGTTTGCCTGGAAGTGAATACAACACTTAGCATAATAGTAAGTGTGGTGATGGCTTCTGTACTCGAATAAATTAATTAAAAACAAAACTGCCTATTTTTATTAGTGTCACATTATTGCAAAGGATATGTGCCCACTCAATATACTTCAGTACATTAACATTTGCACTGCTCATTTGATTCATAAAAACTTTCAATAATGGAAACCTACCTGCGTGTTCGTAAAAGTACAGGAAAAACTGCTTCAGAGAAAGTTCACTTTTAGCTTCATGGAAACATTGTGTTTTATGTCAAAGGTAAAGTCTCTATAGTTGACAAGTAATGACACTGGCACTGGATGAACTGCTGTTCATTTCTGATTGATTTGGCTTGTCCCTTTTATGTACTAAACTTTGTCTTCTGTCAGCTGAATATATCAGTTGGATCTGACATATAACACTGACATATATGTAGCTTTCCTACCGTAAGTATCTGAAATGTTAAGATTCATTACAGTTAAACAACAGGTAAAACACTTGTTTTGCATGACACTATGAAATGAAACTGATTAACTGCTTGTACTGTATACATGCTTTTAAATCTATCTCCAAATCCCACCCCAGTCACTGTCCCTGAGCATGTCCCTGGCGACCCACTGCTCCCCTCAGAGGGATGGGTTAAATGAAGGAAGCAATGTGACAAACACAGCTGACTATACACCTGATTCCCATTCCTGTTACTTAGCCTCATTGTCTTTGGAATAACCTACATTTACTTCTGTTGTGGTTTATGTTGTGGTTGATAACTGTAACTAGTACCTGCTTATTTAAGTCCTTGATTTCAGCAGGGTAACGTACCTGTTTCTGCAGTACTACAATGTCTGACACCTGTTGCTATAAAACTACAGTGTCCATATGATTTTATATACCTGTTTCTGTAGTGCCACAGTTTCTGACACCGTTGCTATAAAGCCAAGTTGTCCACACGGTAATATATATTTGTTTCTGTAGAGCCTTTCTGTCTGTGTGGTAATAGACACCAGCTTTTTGAGGGTACTGTTTTCAGAGACTAACTTGTATATCTTGTTTTCTCTGTTACTAGACTACATGCAAAGCTTCAGTTGTGCTCTGCCACTATTGCATCATGGCCAACTTCTTTTGGCTCCTGGTGGAGGCGCTCTACCTCAACTCACTGCTGCTGTGGGTCCGGCACCCTGCAGGTGGACAACTTCTCTGGTGGTTCGCGCTCCTGGGCTGGGGTGAGAACAACCTGGATTCTCTAGACGTGTTTATGTATTAGTTTGCTCTTGCTTTAAACCAAAACACTGTCCATTTAAGAGCTAGTCAACAGCACATGAATAAAAGTTTCAAGTTAAACACCTTTCTCAGAAAAGGCATGTTTTTGTACTTGAGGAGTTGAACCCATTTGCCTTTGCCCTGTACCAACCTTCATGACTGCCACTTCCCACTGCTAGCATAAGAACAGACAGATGTGACACTAGACCACATGGACAACAGTAAGAAATGTAAGATAACAGTCTTTTCCATCAACAGGTGATTTGACACTTTTTTCATGAAAGTCTGGTTATTAAGATATGTATCTGTTCTAAACAGTACTGTACTCACAATCTTGATAGATTGTCTACATTTTGTTTATCTGATGAAAGCCATTGTGTTTTGCGTTTTTCACTGCTCTGATACAACATTTCTGTGGCTCTGTTTCAATTTTAACAGAGGGCTTTTTCTGCTTCCATCCACTTTCTTATCTGTCATCAGTTTCCTGTTATTTATCAGTACTGTGGAAAAATAGGATAAAGTAGCTGACAGAGGTGATGGATAAGTGCAATATCATGGTCAATGTGTCATGAAATAAGACAGAAAATACTGTTTTTTTTTTTTACTTTAGTAAAATGAACATTACATGGTGCATGTTCCTACAGAAGGAGATGGTGGTGTTTTTGGATTGTGTTTAAGATTCAAGCAAATGGCCAGCATTCCCAACATCCAGAACTGTGCTGAGTGCTGAAACAGCAAAAGATCCAACATTACCTGCTATTATTTCAGTCCACTTCATCTGAAAACACCACAAGAACCACCTGGATAATAATTCATGTCATGTATTAAATCTAGGAGGTTTTCTTTCATTAATTTTATAAGACCCAGGGTTAAACAGTGATATGCAAGGATTGAGAAGTCATTATTTTTTAATAGCATGAGTAGCACAATTTAGCAGTAGAATGAGTTATGATTACTGAAGCCTGTAATTTAAACTTTGACACTGTGCTGTCTTCTCAGCAGCATCATTGGCTTGGTTATATATTTCAATGTTTTTTGTTATTCGTCTACTGATGTGTACCATCTGAAAACCTGAACGTATCACCTTCTTTTAAAAAAGACCTTTTGATGTGACAAGGGCACTGTCATTCAGATCGCACTGTTTCAAACATTATTATATTTTTTGCATTCATTGTATTGTTTGTTGAAATATTGTGCTGTCGTATTATCTTCTGGTGGGTAATTATTTGGTTAGATAATAATTTTTGTGGGTTCATACAAGACCACAAGATTATCATTCCAATAATTCATCAATACTTACCACTGCTGTGCACAAAAGAGCACTGTCCTTGTTTGTGTTATGGCTTGACCCTAGACAAGGTCCTACCACAAGTTTTTTTTTTGTAGGGGCGTATTTTAGTGGTGTCAGGGCAATATGGAAAAGACATTTTTTAGTGTTTTGCTATTAGGGTGAAAATGTTTCACAAACATAAAGACTTAATTCTGAAGAAAGAAATTAAAAATAGTTTTCTGCATTGTTTCATTCCCAGGGGCTGTTTCATTCCCAGAAGCTGTTTTGTTTCATTCCCAGGGGTCTGTTTAACTCCCAGAGGCTGTTTTGTTTCATTCTCAGAGGGTTGTTTCATTCCCAGAGGCTGTTTCATACCCAGGGGGTTGTTTCATTCTTAGGGGAGTTGTTTGATTCCCAAGGGGTAATTAATTCCCAGGGGATTATTTCATTCGCAGGGGCTGTTTTATTCCCATTGGCTGTTTCATCCCCAGGGGGTTGAACATCCTGATTCATATATTTATAAAAATGGCAGATGATAAGATGTGTCTTGAGTGGTTGGGACCTTTGTGACACATTGTGTTACATCATTGTTGTCTCTGGTTTAGGTGTTGTGGATAGTTTGTGTGTTGAAACTCATGTTCTCATGTTTTCAGTTGTTAAATGTATGCCCATACTTTAATATTTCACAGCCATTAAATCATTTTTATTGTCAGTTCATATACTGCCCTTGTCATTTATGTCACGGCTTCACCCTACTCCTGGTTGTGACAGTTTAAAAACTTGGTTGTGTGGTTTTGTGTAGTTTTCATGGTATTACACAATGATTTTCCCAGACAGAGTCTAATGCTTTTATAAAGTAGAACTCATCAAGTCTGATTTTTCATTTAATTATTTTTGTGCACTAAATAAATCTATTTTTTTAGATATTTATGTCTAATCAGACAATTATTATTTTATAACATCCTCTATGTCCCCAGGTGTTCCTGTAATTTTTATGTCCCTGTGGATTGTGTCCAGGATATACTTTGAAGACACAGAGTAAGGAAAGTTTTGCTATCAGTAGTGTTTTGTAATTGGGTTCCACATATTATACAGATGTGTGTGGCACTACACAATAGGTTAGTTTTTAAACTTAATAAATTTTTAATATAAATGCAAATTGAATCTCAGAACTTTTGATTTAAACAGAATGAATGGCAGTTCTCCACTTTTACCATCCAAATGGCACGCAGCCACATAGCCAGTAGCAGTAAACAAAAATCTGAGAGTCATGGTTTTTAAATTCAGACCATGACTCCAGAGATGGGCAAGGTCCATACAAAACAAAAACATAAATGATGATGGCAGAATTTTGGCACAGAGAAACATGAGCAGGAATTGATACAATGGAGTTGAGCGAGTTGACAAAGGAATTAAAGAGAAGTTAATATGCTCCAGTCAGAACCACTCATCTGTGAGGTAATATTTCACTGTGACCAAAACTATCTTAACAGGCTATAAAGAAGATACTTCACTGTTTATGAAATGACGGTGTGTGATATTCAAGGGATTGCCTGGTTCAGTTTGTAGCAGAATTTGCAGGGGTGCAGTTATCTTATAAATAAGCTGTTTAGTTTAATTTTGATTCTTTTAACACACATAAAAGTGGGTTGAGATATACTGTAACTTCTGTGCATGTATGCGCTTGCTATGTGGCCACGCCCCCTCATTCTCCTGTCTCTGCTCCCTTGTTAGTCTTTGAGAGTGGTTCACCTGTTCTTTATTTCCTGTTTGGTCACTATTTATGTTTGGCGATTTCACTGTTTCTTCTTCTGCTGTTAAAATCACTTGGCCTTGTGGTTTTGTGTCGTTTTCATCGTTAGATTTTCTATTCTTTTTTTTGTATGTTCCCAGGATTTTTTTTGTGCCTGCTTTTTCATCCTGGTTTCCTGTTTGGTCTTTGTAGATTTGATAGTGTTTTTGATTAGACCTGCCTCATTGCTCACTGTCTGTGCCAAAGATTGATGTTGTATTGATGAAAAGATAACAATATTGCTCTCAATAGAATTTTTGGAATTATTTGCAGTATTGGATTAATGTAACACACAAATACTTAAACCACAAGTGACACATATGCAATAACCTTCCACTTGGTTAAGTCAGTGCTTCACAGAGTAATCCAATTTATGTATTTTTGCCAGCTGGGTTTCATTAAATAAATATTTCTAAGCAAACACTTTTTTGTCACTGAAAACCAATACTGTTTCACACACTGAAATATGTTTGTATACATGGGCTTTAAATGCCAGAACAGCCATCTGTCTCACACCAGAGAACAGATTGTCATGTCTGTAATACTGGTTTACAGCTGCATGGTGTTTCACTGATCACATAGACCCATCACACATCTCAAGTCACATGTTCATATTAACACACTCAATCATGTTATTAATTACAACTATTGCTTTGTCTTTTGTCGTTGAAACAGCATGACATTTACAATTAAATATTAAGTCACAACACCACCATGTGTGTTATATAAAAGATATGCAGTATAATACATGATCTATTACCTTTCAGGGATTATCTGAAATAGATGGTTCTTTGAAGTCTAAATGTAGCATCACTTACTTGTCCATTATTTTGGGACCTGCTAAACCAAACTACCCCAGCAGCCATCACATACCTGTGATGTCAGATGGTTGCTGCAGGGAGCAGTGTGCAGAATTGTCTTGCTTCTTTGTACATTTCAGTAAACAGCATTGTTGCAAGTGACAGTCTGATTAGAGTGCATCTTTTTAAAATCTTTCCCAATGCTATGTACTCCATGTATTTTATAATATTTTCAGCTATATCTTTCATTACAAAGTGATTTTCTGTGTGCCTGACAGTGTCTTTTCCTGAAAGTGTTTTCTGCTTTTTTTATCATGTACTTTTACATTATTTATTAAAACGTTTATTAAAACTGTGTCCCTATGAGTGTTATTGATGTAATCAATCTTGGGTTTCATTCTCTTAATGAATACCATAGTTGAACAATAGGTTTGCTAGAGCTAAGATACAACGTTCATTTCTAAAGAGCATGTAAAAATATATTCTTTTTTTCCTAGATGCTGGGACATCAATGAGGACTCCCCCTACTGGTGGATTATAAAAGGGCCAATTGTGGTGTCCATTGGCGTAAGTGTGACATGTTTTACAGAATTGAGAATTTAAATGCAGGTGTAATGGGTGCAGCCCAGGCTGAAACTTGCAACCTTACACATAGTTACCAAACAAGAGGATTAGTCCACTGAGCTAAACAGCGAAATAAGTCACTTGGGGGACTAATCGGACTCTTGTCCTGACTACCACAAGATTCTCGCCATAGTGCTTTCACACTCTTCTACATCGGCACATTTGCTTGTTTTGGAAAGGTCTAGGTTTTGTATATAAGTGTATAATGAGATATAATTTCTGTGTGGACTTCTATAAACGGTGTAATCAACATTGATTTTATAGCAACAGACAGCCAAATGGTGAAGGATATCAGATGACTCTAGGCCCCTCTCTTTTTTAAGATAGACTGGAACCATCTTTTCTTTACACAAATACAAAGTTGCAAAAGGGTTATTGTGAGCTGAAGTCAATTATTTGGATGACATGGTACGCTAAACCAAACAGTACATCAGAATGTATGGTGACACATCTCTCCTGCTGGTATCCACCAGGTCAACTTCATTCTGTTTGTGAACATCATCCGAATCCTGATGCAGAAGCTCAACTCTCGTCTCGCTCAGTTCAATAACTCTTCACAATACAGGTAAATGCAGACCACAGAGTACATATAATATAGACTACACAGTTTTTTTTGAAGAATTAACTCATTTTAGACTTCATACCAATTTTAAACATGTTAGATAAATATGTATCTAACTTACCTGTAAGATCAGTCGTCTTTCTTAACTGAGAGAGAGAGAGAGAGAGAGAGAGAGAGAGAGAGAGAGAGAGAGAGAGAGAGAGAGAGAGAGTGAGTATCATTATACGTGCTATAATTTTAAAATTGTGTAAGGCCAATTAATATGACATGAACATTTCAATGTAATGACCTAGTTGAGGAGGATATGAATTTGCAGTGTGTAGTATGAGTAAATTGCAGTCTACAACATAGACTTGTAGCTCCAGTAAAATATCCATTTCTATAAACCAGTAAAATGTTTACCATTTTGCATTAAAGTGTCCACTAAGCAACAAAATGTAAATGTTAAAGTGCATCCTTTTCAGATGGCACAATATTTAATGATGTGCATAAAAGTCACTAAAGCCTGGAACCTGAATTTCACAGGCAGGTGTTACCTGGTCCTTGTACTTCTCTGTATATGGTCAGTGCCAAGTCAGGTTTATGCCATATACTGACCACTGGTCTATACTCTGTAGCACCACATATTTGTGTGGATGAGTGTGACCTGCCTAAAATCACTATGAGCACAATGAGAAATGACACAAAAAGACAGGACAGGAAAATGTTTTTCAGCCTACCTACAAAATGCACCATTGGGTATTGTTAAATACATGTGATTATGGAACCCTCTCCCCTAAGTGCACTTCTGTATAGATGATCAGCGCTAAGGATGACAGGAGTGTTTCTCTTCAGGAAATGATTGCGTTTGAAATATGGAACTAGGCATGAGTCATATTTTCTGTGTTTGTGCTAATGCAGCTACAACTTATTTTAAGACCTTTGGTTTTTTTATTATGAAATCAGAGCAAAAGAAAAAAAACATTTTTGCAACAATTTTCTGGAAGAAAATTGACCTATACAGAAACACAAAGACAATCTGTGCTAAAGTTGGTACATAAAGGTGTGAGAAAAGGGAAAACAAAAGTGAATATGCATGTATTTGCAAAAGGTAAACAGTGAACTTGAAAATATACGCAAAACAAAATGTTATGGGCTAAACTTCAGAAGCGAATTAGGTCAAAACAGGAACTAAAAGAGAGCGAACCTAACACATTAAAAGGATGCTTTCCCTGTCGGAATTGAAACTCAAAGACAAACAAGGTGACCTACCATGCTAACAAAACAAGACCGTGAGGAAATGAAGTGCAAAGTAGCTGGTGTTCACCTCTCAAAACAAAACACCTGTGAGAAGTGGACAATAAATTAAATAAATAAATCACAAATACCAAATGGCAAAGTCATAAACAAAGGTCAAAAGGACAAAAAGGTCAAAACCCAAAAATGTTGCAAAGCATAGACATAAACCACACTTTGCAAAACACTTTAAACTCCCTCATCTTACTCTTCTCCCAAACTTTTGAGCATGAACACACTAATGAAAACATGGGTCAGGATCAAGAGGAGAAGGCAACTGACCAGTTTTTGTTTTGTCATTGTTTATTTATTTAATTTGTTACTTTGACAAACATTTTGCTCAAAGTTATACAATGTCCCTTTTGTACAGCTGGATGTTTTAACTGCAGTGATGCAGTAAAGATTCCTACATGTGACATATCTGTCTCAAGACTAGCAGTAAGCATTGTTAGGGAATATAACAATTTTATAGCATCAGCTTTGACTCTTCTTCAGTCACTGTAATATGTTCTCGGTGATGCCCCTATCCCTCACTTGCATCTTCCAAGGCGTCTGACCAAGTCCACTCTTCTACTCATCCCCCTCTTTGGAACACACTATATAGTGTTCAACTTCCTGCCAGACTCTGTTCACGTGAAGGTGCGGCTCTGCATTGAGCTCTGTCTCGGGTCGTTTCAGGTAGGCACCGTCCTGTCAAAATAGCATTAGGAGCCAAACTTTACTGCCTGCCACATAACAAGCAGAACGCTGCTCTTAATGCATGGTTATGTAACTACCAATTTTGATTTAATTAAAATTTACATTTATTCACCTACCGGATGCTTTTGTCCAATAGCGACTTACAAATGAGTAATAGTACACATGCATATTAAAATGAGGTTGACAATATCAGGGAGTCCAGCCAACAGAAGTGCTGTCGTACAGTCAAAGCGCACAAGATTCAATTTAGCAAGATAGAGTCTGAATCAACTAAAAGGCAAAAAGTTAAATTAGTAATTAATAGGCTGGGGGGAAATACTAAATACAAAATGATTGCCTAATAGATGTGTATTTTTTTCCTATAGCTTTTCTTTCAAGGTGTAGCAGGTTGCTCACATTGAAGACAGCAGCTTAATTAACAGAAGTTCAGCTCTCCATAGTATCACACTGGCTTTTTTCAGGCACTTCGTGACAAATCTGAATTCTCAGCTAATTTGTTATGTTCAGCTCGCTCTTATCTAACACAATACACAACAGAGAATGAGAGCGTCTAATTAATTTCCTGTGCCCCATTGCACTCCAGTTATCACCCGTAGCATGTTGCAGCCAAATGTAAATATTTATAAGTGACTTTTGGGCACAAAGCTAATGAGCACACAGAGCGGGGAAGGACCAATGTGACATGTATTAATTGGATTCCATTTAAATCTTCACCCATAGGGATGATTGTCATGGCAACTAAAATTTGTGTCTGTCGTTCATGAATGGAGTGATCACAAATGTATGTAGTCATGAACTCATTTAGTATTTTCCCCCCGGCCTGTTAATTTGCTTCAGGTATTAATAGTGAACACATCCACAACACGTTTGTCTACCATTCAAGCACCATTCTAGTGTCATAGTTGACAAGTTTACCACAGAGCTCCAACTTCAAAACAAGGCGGCAATTTTTGTCATGTCATTGAGTAAAGAAGCATAATCTAACACTATATAAACACTTTTCTTAAAGAAAAATCACCAGCATTTTTTTTTAAACAAAATTCATAAATATTTGTTCCTGGGACTGACTATGACTATGTACATTGTTATGATGGGTTGACATTTACAAAAAGAACTTAATCTCACAAATCAAAGAAGATTATGAACACTTTAGATTGATAACATTAAATAAATTTGCAATAATGCTGACAAGCTACAGTTATGACAAGTTTCCCTCTTTCTCAGCCATTGTTTCCCCGTTCTGATCCACCTCCTTTCTTATTTCACTTTTCCCCCAAAGGGTTTCCTTGTCGCTGTCCTGTACTGTTTTCTTAATAAAGAGGTCAGTATAAAAATGAAGTGACAAAGAAATGTCTTTCAGTCACTTGGCAATGCTCATCATTTTTGGCTGAATGTTCTCATCGCAAAATCAATTTTTTAAATGTCTGGAGTTGAACAATTACAGTATAACTATATTTACCATAACCCCCACCCTCCTTAAAGTTTAATTATTACTCAAAACTGTCATGCTCATTTCTTTAACAAGACTGACATTTTCCCAATTTTCCCCCAGGTTCAAACAGAGGTGCAGGTCAGATGGCTGCAGTGGCATGAGAACAGCTATGGGGCGGTACCAGCTGGTGCCAGAGGAAGTCAGATGGACACTCCATTCTGACATACCCCCATGCGAGACCACAACAGTGCATACTTGTGTTTATATACTGGGCTGAGCGGTGGGAAAGTGCATCTCTTCTTGTTGTTGGTCACATACGTCTGCACCGTACTTCTTTTTTTATTCAGACCATCCAATGTGACTGGCTGTGGGTGGCCCACTGTTAGACGGTCCTTGATTCTTCACATCTATGGATACGCTATTAGGATTTTAATGCATAATAAGTTTGACGTGGCTTATGGTTTGGCATTCAGCCATGCCATTAAGCTAAGCTATCAAGGTGAAGGTTCTCTCTCAAAAGTACAACAGCCAACCTCATCCAGAGACCAAAGTCTGTAGCCATTCAACAAATGGAACCATGCAGCTCCATGTGGTGCCTGTGCCTTGGTGTGGCCAAGCTGATGTGCCCCTCTAAACTTCCCCACACAAGGTGATCCTCTAACAGTGGTGTCTTTTTCTGGACTTGAGCCAATGTGTTCAGATAGCATGGAGCAATGCTGAATCATGGCCTGGCCAATTTATGGCACAGCGGATCTGCCACATCTCTAGGAAAGAATCAAAAACTTGTCACAACTTGTCAGCCGGGTCTGTGTACCTTATAAGCGCATTCTTATAGACAGTGGTGACAGGTGACACTTTGGACACTAATGATCACTTCCTCAATCTGCTTATTTTAGTCTTATTGGCACATTATATATGAAGTATACTGTGTATGTGGTGTCAACCATAACTTGACTTAGATAATGGAATTTTTACAGAACAGCCAAACACCAGAGTTATTTGGTAGTTAAATATGTATTTGTGTGTGTGGAGAGGATTTTTTTTTCTAAGAAAAAAACTCAGTTGCTCACTCAAAACACAGGTTTGCGTTATAGAACTTCCTGTCTTTATGGTACTACTGTCATTCTTGGTTTAAACTATGAATATCAGAATTATATCAAAGACGTATGTTCAAGAGTCTGACTTTCCGTTATACAACACATTCTGTATTCAGTTCTGCATTTCTACTAAAGGTATTACACCCATCTAGTGGCAGTCTGATGAAATGTAACTATAATGATGTTTGCGATTTGTTATAAATTTTGTCCGGGCTGAATGCCTATTAAACAAGTTGTGTGATAAATGTCATATATTTGTATGTTGGTTAATATATATTTTAAAAATGCGTAATAAACATGTATAGATATTTATTAACCTTTTCAATACTGTGATAAGTTTTGACTGGTGTATGATGTAAAAAAAAAAAAAAAAAAACCATAAATAAACTTATGGCATTATCACAGAGAACTGATGATTGATTAGTTAGTTACCTACAGTGGCTAATAAGTATTCACTCCATTCTACATTGTATAATTTAAGTAAACCATATTACCCAAATGACCCATGTTGTGAGAGTGTTACAGTATAAATATGTTAATATATAAGGGAGGTGGTATCTCTCCGGAATACAGTTGGACACATGGATACAGCTGAATTTAAGGTTCTATTTTTATTGTGTGTACTACCATATAATCATCAGTAGCATTAGATACCCTTCACCTTGATGCCATAGTGATGTACATTTTAATATTAAACTACGTGATGCCACAAAGCTGATTAACATCCCCAGATATCACAAATGAGGGCAGATCCACTAATACTCACAAAAATGACATCACACACCTCAAGCAGTTTTCGTTCTTCATTTAAATGCCTTACATTTCCACAGCTAGTAATGTGGTCTAACCACTTTTGCAATTAGAGAGAACTAGATGTTCAGTGTTACATTTTTTTGTAGTAAATGTGACATAACAGAATGATCAGATACACGACAAAGGATGGCATTCACATTTGTTAAATTAGCCTTATGATAAAATGCAGGTTTACAAGGGATTAGATAAAACAGCTGTAAGCCATAAAAATCACACAAAACGTTATATGTGCACTGCTGCATCTGTAAACTGGTTTCCTTAGCCCTTACGTTTGTATTTTATAAACCCACTACATTTATCGTGTGACACCTTAAGTGCATCCACTCACTAATGTCATATGACGCTAATTTCATAACCAACATTTACTTAAAAACTGCTGGATTACATAAAATTATTTCACGTTAATTTTTTAGTAATTACGACAAAGCATTTTTGCCTGTCAGTTACAGATGTTAGTCATATTTGCGTAATACAGGATTTCATCTGTCATAGCTATGCTTGTTAAAGTGCCACCTCCAGGCAATAGTGAATATAACATTTCACTGTAAACTACTGCGGCAGCACTCACTAATAACAAACCAATAAAAATTAACGACATATGACGAATTTATAAATTACACAGCAACAATGTGTACAAATTAATTGTTATAAACAATTTATATAAAGATACTGATACCAAACCAAAGTTACACGACGGAAGCCCTCTATACAAATCCAAAATTTCATTTAAAACTTTTTTTTTTGAACTACTAATTTATAATAATATAATATTTTACAGCCACTTCATGTGGACACACCTAAACATAAACATTATTGCACAACTGTTATAGTTGATCCTCTATAAAGGTGCGTGTAGCTTGACAGTTTAAAATATCTGAGTCTATCAGAGCACTATGTTATAAGTACGTATCCATTTTTGGGGCTTCAGAATGCAAAACATACTGTAACGTCGGTGCCGCGACCAATGGTCGGCAGCCGGGAAGGGCGATTATGCACCTTCCCGGCAACCCTTGTA
>JABJVR010048367.1:0-17991 GCA_025773905.1 Chitala chitala
GTGTGTGTGTGTGTGTGTGTGTGTGTGTGTGTGTGTGTGTGTGTGTGTGTGTGTGTGTGTGTGTGTGTGTGCACAAATAGGTGCGAGTGTAGCCAAGGGTGCTGCTGTTTAGAAGGAATTTAGCTCCTGTCCGTCAGCACTTAAGTCTAAGGGCCATGTAGACCTTACACTGGGGAGTGTTCTGGACAGACAAAAGAGGTTTGAAAAGCTCTCAGTGCTTGTCTACTGATTGCCAGAGTTCTGGCAGACACGATATCCTCACACCAGTGCCTCTGATGCCAAAAGCGCTGCTGAAGAATACTTGCTTTAATCTCCCATAAAACACCTGCAGAACATTTACTTTTTGCTGTGTAATAATAATCACAATTACTCTAACCATAAAAACTATGACATACAATCAACAGACTCTTCTTCTCCGCCCCCAGGCACTGACCTGGGAACAGCATCAAGAATCTCCTTGGCAGAGATGTCTGAGACACCTGAACCGCGTGGCCGGCTGCCATTTGTACCGGTCAGCACCTTCCCGGCAGGCCCAGATCACAGCTGGCGGCGGCGGGCAGAGCACAAGCATGAACATGTTCGGGACCGGTGGCGGCACTGACAGAGCTAAGGTAGCAGCACAGATGGAGTTGAGGTGGCGCACACTGGGCGTGGATGTGTGTGATACCACCAGCTACACGGCACTCGTCAGCTTCTCCTATGGCTCAGTTCACAGCCAGCTCCCTCGAAGACAAAACTACTGTGGCTTCATGCAATATGGCATCTACTGTTGCATGGATGCTTGTCTACGACAGAGACGTCATCTCATATCTTCATATTTTCTTATCATGCTCTCTCACACTAAGAAAAGAAAAAGAGAAGACTGCTTAGTAGTCTTCTTATCCATAAAAACCATTCATGTCCCACATTGTCAGGACCTTCTGTTTGTAAGCGTTCAGTCTGAAGTGTGGTCTTTTTCTTGTTTCAGCTGCGAGCCCGAAAAAAATGACATTAACAGGAAAAAAAAAAAAAAAAAAAACTGACCTCGGTAACACACATGATGGTGAAAATTCCTAATGGACCTACTGCATTGTGGGAGCTCACAAACGCTACCATAAATCAGACAGCGTGCTTCCAGGAGGCAAAGTCGTCTGACTAGAGGAGGAGTGTGAGATCCTGATTCTGTTTCATCTCAGCGCTTTGGGTGGCCTGGAGACGCTGCTCCAAAGCAAACCGTCATCCGGCCCTGGCAAGCAAACAATGTGACCCGGTGCAGCTGGGGGAATGCGGGCTGGTAATGGTCAGCGAATAAAGAGCGGACCCCCGTTCTCGCAACCCAGCCTTAAATCACTGTCGCTATTCGTGGTCTTCCGCTTACGCAGCAGCACGAGCGCTTGGCTGACAGCTCCCAGCGGCGCTGGTTAGCACAGAGGCCCTCCAAGGTGAGCGGGGTCGAGCCAGGAGGTCGACCATCCGCGTCTGCCGAGGTGCCTTTTTTTAAAGACGAGTGTTGACGGTGCGGCAGACCCTGCTGTGATATTTGCATTTTTGACGAGCCATCTGGTTTAAATGACGGGTTGTTTCAGAGTCACACGATACACTTACATTAACTATGTTTTCTTTCTCCTCTATTGAGACCAGTAGTGCCCTAACTGAAACAGGAGTAATAATGGAAAAAAATACAAACGTAACTAACTTAAACAGCACTGTACGAGCTTCAGTGCTGGCATCCATTTTCCCTCCCCCTCATCAAGAACATGCAGGATGTAGTAGGTCAAAAAACTGGATTAATACAATCAGGTGGGAATCATTACGCACAAATTCAGGAAACGGTGAGATCACTCAGAACTATTACGGATTTAACTCATGAGGAGAAAAGAGGAAAAAAAAACTCAAAAAGATGTTTAGGTTCTCCTAAAAAAGTACCGTTGCACTTGATAATATGACCAGTTAGCGGAGAGCCTGGCTGTCTGCTTCTGAAAGGCTGGTGACATGATAATGGCGTGTGTAAGTGCATATGCGTGTGCGCGCGCCTGTATGCATACACAATTTAATTAATTTGTTCCTGCCACTTAATTCAGCTCTGATGGGAGACAGATGGCCTGAGCGGGAAGAAAGCGGTTTTGATTAGCATGCCGCACAAGCAGAAGAGGGTCCCGTCACCGGGAACGCGGCCAGCGGGAAGGCCTGGCTTTACCTAGAGGGCTTCTGAATGGCCGCACTTCCTGCCTCCGCTAGCGGCTGGCCACGACTGTGCCTGCCATACACTGCCGCCCATTTACCTGCTCCCACAGCGCTGTTTCTTTTTTTTTTTTTTTTTTAACAGTAAAGATGCTTCAAGTGTCTGAATCTAATTTCTTCAAAGCATTTCCTGTACTCATTAAGCATAAGCCAAACACAACATATGTATACGCAAAGAAATGGACTGATGTTATAAATATGGGCAAAAAAAAGACAGTGACTTAGCAAGACTTTTATCTGTGCTCTTCTTGTAATTCAACATACAACCCAGATTTTTTAAACAGATCTAAATAGAGATATGAGTCTCACGAGGACAGTCAGGTAGGTCAGGCTGCTCACCCCAATCATCCCTCCTTCCAGAGTGACATCCCGTTGGGCTCTGTGGAAAAACCTTGCTCCTGGCGCCGCAAGCCATTAACACAAAGAAAACTGTGCCTAGACACAAGCAGCTGGAACGTGCATTATTCTTTGCACAAAAACATACTAATCTCGAGGACTTGCTTTGCCCATTCCTTCCACGGATACATACTGTATGTATTAATGTAGTACCATTAAAATCTTACATTGCTTGACTGATGAATTTTCATCAATCACCTTCATATTTGTGTGCACACAGGCAAGCTGGCTGTGTTAATTTCACATTGAAAGTATTTATTTGGGTCCACACCAAGACAATATGGACCTAAATGAACACACTCAGTGTTAAACTAACACTGACAGTGTTAAATTTACACTGCCAGCTTTGCTGTGTAAGGAACTGAGGCCGCTCTACGTTCTGCTGAGAACTCGAGGTGAGCCTGTGGATGACAGCAGGACAGAAGTCCTTGTCACGGCCTGCTGTCACCCCTCAAGTGAATCGGTTCTATTCAAGCACTCATTAGGAGCCAATCAGCTTCACCCAAGCAGAGAAGCTCCCTGAGTGACTCACCTCAGTTCAAAGCCAGAGAAAGAAGTGGTGCTACAGTGTTATTGCCATGATGGATGTCCAGCAGATGTTCTTCGGGAATCTCTAGACCTCAAACATATCAACCCCACATATCCTTAGGACTGAGTGAACACCCTGATTGGTATAAACCACCCCCAGATGACATTCAATTTTTCCATTCAATTTACTTAAAAAAAAAAAAAACTTCTTGATAAATTGTGCAAATACAAAACATTGCAGATGATATAAATTAGTTTACGTTTACGCTACAGTTATCATAGTCAGTGAATTAATTTTATATGTTTAAGTTATTAAGACCAATTTATAAACTTTACTTTATAATTAAATAAAACGATGTATGTACATGCTGATGTATACTGTCTTTTAATTGCTTTGCGATGTATCTTCTGAAGACAGTGTAAGCACATCACGACTGGTTCTGGCTGCTGGAGCTGGCTGAAGTCCTAAATTGTCTCTTTTAAGCAATGGACCGAATGGAACCCATTTGCCTCCACTTCACTCTTTTAACAGTTTTCTACGACCCAACATAAAACCGACTGCTGGTCTGGGAAAACACAAGACTGCACACAAGTGTTGGATTTCAAAGGCCCGCCTACAGGCTTGCACATCTTCATACACATGCACCCTCTGTACTTCCATGAAGGGACTTCTCATAAATGTACCTATAAAAAAAAAAACAGGTGGTTCCTGCAGGTTGGACTTTATATGATTCTTTGGTCTATCCTCTACTTCTTAGGCGTTAAGGAAAACATTGGTTCAAAGCCCTTGCTCCACGAGCTTCAGTGAGAAGAATTTGCCAACAATTCCTCACTCCCCATTCAGTGTGAATGAGTTTGAACCACCTCTCCTACAGTATACAGTTCAGTCGTTCTGCTGACACTTTCATCCAGCACAACCAAAACAGCTGGCTTAGTATCAAAGCTGTCCTCCCAACAAACCCACACAGGTGGTGCAGATGTGCGCACTATCATTTTGCATTAGCCCCCATCCAGGTGTGAGTTGTTTTCTCTAAAAACTAAGGTTGGTAAATCCAGCAGCGATGCCACAAACATTGATGGAATGTTTCATCTCAAGTGGAATAAAAAAAATTTAAAAAAAAATTTTTCTCATACTTTTGTATTGACAGGCAGGCTGTAAGACATTGTCTTTTGTTCCTTTCTGTATGAGCTAAGCAGAGAAGACATGAGCGTATAGCCTGAACTCAGTAAAACAAGCCACTTCACATGACATCTTGTTTAATAAAGTCGGCCACCTGTCATCAAGCCCGCTTCCACTTGGACGGTGGCCATGTGTAATTACTTCCACCTGAGAGGAGTGCACCCAACCTACGACAGCGAACACGAGATAAAGATCTCCAAGGGATCAGGGAGAAGAGACACGGGAGAATCTGATGTTCTTCGGAGTGGAATTGGAAACACGCAAAGCTGTTTCTGTGTGTGTACATAAATAAAGAAACTCATCAATCAAGCTGCTGTTAAAAACTAGCCAGTATTGGACAGTGACTCTACAATTCTGTGTGCTGAGTTTGGAAATGCTGAAGCTGTACAGGGATCAAAGGCAGCTGTAAATATGTCACATGTGCATGGTCTCTGTCTCAGCTGAAATTAAACCAGAAAACCAGATATGAACGTCACACACTGCACAGTTTACCACTATCAGCAGCAGTAAACTGGTCAGAAACCAGCCCATTATGGACGGTCCTAAAGTAACAAAAGGCTAAAAAGACTTTTAGCTTGACGCTGGAAGAATGCCAAAGTAACACTGCGGATGACGTGGTCTATAACGTTAGCAGACACATCCTGTACCATGAGAACAGCGGACGAAAGCATCGGCGTTCCCACAGGTGTGCAGGACTGAAGCCCCTCAGAGAAAAAGTGTTTATGCGGAGCTGTCTAGTTTATAACAAACACGGGCTCAGTTATCTTTCCTGGTCTGTACACAGCTGACCGTCAGCAATATTTGTTTCCATGTACTCAGCACAGACTCTGTACAAGATGACATAGAACATCTGAATGGGAATGCTGAACACCCAGAAGATGGGAAACAGAAAACAGTGCAATCAAAAGACAAAAAGTTGCCCAGTTAAATAAAACTGAACACAGTTACTGTAGAAGCAGTAAAATGAGTACAGATGGCTTTAGAAGACATTAAGAATATTTATCATTAAAGATGTGTATTTTATTTTGGAAAAGGGGGCACCATCCCCCTTAAACCACCAACTGAAAATGTACTTATTTCCACCTAAGTAAAAAAAAAAAGCACAAGTGTATGTGAGGAATGATGGTGAGCTGCCTCCATTCACACTTCTGCAAATCTGCACCCTCCCTCATGGATCACCTTGCCATATGTGAAAGCTCCGTGCTGGGTGGAGACTTTCTTCCTGTAAACCCATGGTTCACTGGTGCCTGACCAATCAACATTCAGTTAGAGTGTCGGTCTATCTCCAAAAAAATCTCCCCTAAGCCCACTGCTAGAGCGAGCAGCAAATGGGACAGAGCACCTCTGTGCTGGGAGCCAGCATAGGTGCAGAGGGTGGCACTGACAGTTGTAAAAGTATACATGTAAGAGGTGACAAACAGCTCTTTGGGAACCTACCCACTCACACTGCTGGCAACAGATCCAGCCAACGATGCACAGGGACCACAAAAGAAGCCCCTAGGTTGAATTGTGACATGATCGATATTTATCATGTCAACACACAAGTGTTTTTTGTATTGGCAGTACAATGTCAAACAGCTGATAAAAAACACAATAGGGTTGCAACATCAATCAACAACCCTACTGTATTTATATCATATTGTTACTTTACAATAAAAGGCATTCATTGTTCACCTGTCATAAAAAAGGTAATTTTACACTTTAAAAATGCTGAATGTATTCTAGGCTCATTTGTCCATTAATAGCAGTGTCAGAGAGACACAGAGGAAGCGAACTGGATATTCGGGTATTAATCCATGCTGGTCAAGTGGAGCTTACTTGAAACTCTGCATCGCTCTGCAGTGATTCTCGAACAAACATAATCCCCTTCTGGCAGGGAGCGCAACTCCTCTCCCACAGGGACCTTTGTTTGCTGAATGTGAACTAAATCGGCAAGGGGCGAAACAAGGAGAGCTTCACCCCTACTCTCCAGAATTGCAGTGCTGGAGCAGGGCGAACAACGCGGAGACAGACGGATCACCTGTTTTCAGCTCGCTGACTGTCATCACTCAGCCACTATGAGTTGTTTGATGGCCCGAGGTTAACCGGCTGCCGATGTTAAGATATGGAGGCAGATCTCTGGACCGCACCTTCAGCGAATTATATATTTACACAGGCACATCACCAAGGCTACATAAAGACCACAGAAATAAATGACACACCTCTGCTTTCAAGTCACGCCGTTGTTTATTGCCAAGTTAAATAGATTGTTGGTTTTCCTATGCTTTTATAAAGTCAAGTGGGGCTTGAACAGCGAGAGAAAACCACATTTACAGAGAAATGACTGAGATCCAGGTGTAAGAGAGAGAGAGGGGGAAGATGGCGCTGTTTCATCGTCCATGAGCTGCAATTTGTCAAACTGGGTCACTCATCAATGTCACACCAAAGCCACTTACTGTAGAACCGGGCCACACCATACACTGGTGCACTGTCCTGGAATTAACCACTTTTTCAGATAATCCATTCATTCACTCACTATCTGAACACTTCAGACAAGCGCGTTATGGCCCAGGTAAGAGATGCAGCTGAATAACGTATACCGGTAGTCTCCTTAAATATTCTATGAAATATATAATGCATATGAATTCTCATGTTTTGTTCTTCCACAAATTTCTTAATACAATCAGATTAAGAGCATTAGTGTTTTTAGAGGAAGGATTAACTCTGATGTCAATCAACAGGGTAGCTAATCTAATGAGAGTAAATAGCCTTCAATAGCACTAATGTTCCAATAAATGGTGCTGATGGCCGGCCTCAACAAGAGCCCGAGTACTCTTTTCCTGGATCAGTGACCTGTGCTGGCAGACACGAGTCAGAACCAGGTCCATCACCACACTCGCAGGACATCTCAGCCCACTTCATAAAGAGAAACATCAGTCTGTGTGGAAAGGCAGCAGAGGAGGAAGGAGGGGTGTGAGTGGTGGGACGAATAAAAGAAGGGAAATGGGATGGAAAAGGAAGTCAGGGAGAGGGAATGGGGCAGAGGAAGGGGAAAGGAGAGGAGAGGAAAGGAGGAGAGGAGAGAAGAGGGAGAGGAAAGGAGGAGAGGAGAGAAGAGGGAGAGGAAAGAATGGAGAAGGAGTGGAAAGGAAAGGAAAGGGAGGAAAGGACAGGATAGGAGGAGAGTAGAAGGAGATGATAGACAGTAATAAGAGGAGAGTGTGAGGAAGGAAACTAAGAGGAGAGGAGAAAGAGAAGGAAAAGCAGAGTGAGAAATGAGAGCAGAAGGAGAGGACAGGAGAAAGAAAGGAGAGAAGATGAAATGGGGAGACTGAGGAAGAAGAGGACAGGAGAGGACAGTGGGTAGAGAAGGACATAATAATGTGACAATCAGAGGAGAGACACTTCAATAAACCTTATGGTGATCCTCACATCACGCAGCCCTGCAGTCCAGCACACACCACTTTCACAGATCACTAACAGTATATTTTTGTAAGGGTTTGCTTTAGCAGACTCATCCTTTCATCACTAACTACTGTCACAAAACTGTGGCAGTTGGAAAAGCTTTTATTGTATTGCCATCTGTCTCTGTTTCTTACACCAAACCAGCCCTGGCTAGCACAGTCCAATAAAAAAATCCAACTAGCCTTTTATCTGAGGAACAGAAGGAAGAAAAGCAATTAATCTGAAATAAATTGGAACTAATATTGACCACAAACGTCCCATTTTATGAAGTAATTCTCAGAGGAAAAAATACTTTCATTTATCAGACTTGCCTCTCAATCAATGAATTTAAAGTGTCTTTGGCATTGCTTAACCTTCAGTGTAAAACTGCTGCATAAATTGCACGCATTGAAATGTGAAAATATCCAGACCAACCGGTTTATCTAGGCTATTTAACTGAGGCCAAGAGCTGGTAATTAAACAAGATTTAAAGTCCTTCTGCAGCCATTACTGTATACCTGAGCTACACTTTCCTCCATATGAGATCTTTCTGCAACAGCCACTAATAACTGAGGCCTATTACTCCAAATGTCAGGCAGCTACAATGGGAAATAAAAGGACACATGGGAGAATGACAAAGCATGTGTGTAAATGAGAGAGTGTACAGGGAACTGAGAGAACACCAAGGCAGCATATGGGGAAATGAAGGATTATATAAAGAAATTAACAACTATATATACAGAATTGAGGGGTGTATTATTGGTGTAGTGGCATAACCTTACCTGTGATGTTACCAGATGTTGTAAAAAAAAAAACATTATATATATAATATTATATATATATATAAAGTATTATTATTTTTTTATATATATTTTATATATATATGAATGAATGAATTACCAACTTTATTGAGATCCCCACTGTACTATCAGGTTATGGTATAAATTAAGACCGCAGCAACACTCACAGCATGAAAAACATTATATATAAAAAGGTGAAAGCTACTTCCATCCATTACCTTAACCACTTATTCCTAGTGAGGGTCATGGGGAAGCCTGGAGCCCATCCCAGAGCAGGGGACACCCAGGGCAGGGCACCAACCCACCACGGCAATTTAGACACACCAATCAACCTAACCTGCATGTCTTTGGACGGAAACCGAAGCACCCGGAGAAAACCCACCAAGCACAGGGAGAACATGCAAACTCCACACACCCAAGGCGGGAATTGAACCCCAAGCCAGGAGGTGTGTGGCAACAGTGCTAACCACCACGCCACCATGCCGCCTGGTAAAAGCTACTTCTCATGTATAAAGTCAGTTGACATGATTTTTTTTCTAAAGCATTCTCATGGTGTTGTTCCATACAAGCAGACATCTGGTGATTGCTGGTGGTGCTACACTGGTGGATTATGGGCTATCTGTTTTTCCGCTCCTTCACCGTCACCCACAGGGGGGGCTCAGGCTTGCATTCACTGTGTGTACTGCATGCACTGGGACAGGAATGCTCCCCCCCCCTTGGGATTTAATGGTAACTGTCAACTTCCCAGATTCCTGAGGCTGTCTGCGGATTACTGTCAAGTCTTTGTTGGGAGCTTGGACTCGATGGCCATGCCTAAATCTATTAGCCGGAAACCACTGACCTCCTGTTAGCACTGAACATTCAATCATCCTGTTTGATGGCTGTTTAATGCTGCACTTGTGCTAATTCTTTACGCAAAAAAGAGGATGACTGGTTAAAGTGACATACTGACCTTCTGAGTGAAAAGCAGATTATCCTTTCACTTGTGTGTCCATATGTGTCAGGGTTGCAATAACGGTTATTTATTTTATTATGTTTTAAATATTTATCAATTATATATATATATATATATATATATATATATATATGTGGAAGGCTTCACGAATTTGCATCACTTATTGCAGAGACTTCCTCTCATATTTTACTTGTATACTTTGCCTTGAGAACAAGGTCACTTAATAAGTAAACACAGCTTCAGTACATTAAATTCACTACCAATATTTGTTTAAAATGAACATAAATAAAGTACTTGAACTTTTAGATATTTACATTCTACTTAACATTTAATAATAACGTATAATAAAAATTATACCCTGTAGATAATATAGAACATAATGGCATTTACTATGACTATGCACTGAAATTGTACTGGCTTTTTTGGTTTGGCATTTCATGTTATGTTATCTTACCAGCTTCTATACCTTTCAGCTGTGCACTGGGAGATGAAAAGACTGAGGCCAAATACTTTCTCCGTTACAGCTGAAACGCTGATAAAATTAATAAATCTCTCACACCTGAGAGTGGGGGCTCCAGTAAGTCATTCCCTCACCTGACTATATGTTCATACAAGTGCAAGTATGTGTGGAAAAATTCCCCCTTAGACTGTATTTTTGACATCATGGAACAGTAAGAAATGTGGATCTACAGACAGCAAAACTGGAGTATTCTCCCAAAACTGAGTGTGCTGGGACATGACAAAATTTCCATATGCTGCAAGAAAAAAAAAAAATCCTGCATGCACACCTACTTCCATGTCAGTGGAAGAATGTTTAGATCTTTAAGAAGTTGCATTTAACAAATCCCCAACAATTTTTGTTTTACTCTTTTTGGTTATCCCTCAAATTTCTATAATTAAGTATAATTAATAGTATAATTAACCAATGAGAATTTGGAAGAAGGTTGTACTTAAATCAAAAACATCTCCCAAAGTTGGTGTGGTGGCCAAATGGGTAGACCGTCAGGCTGGGATACAGAAGTCTCCCAGTGCAAATCCCAGCAAAGCCAGGTGTGTCCTTGAGCAAGATACACCAGCTCCCTGAGCAACTGGCTGCCCACTGCCCCTCTCAGGGGATTGCCTAAATGCAGAGAAGTAATTTCCCTCTGGGAAGTACTACAAATAAATATCTCTCTCATTGTGTGTCTCCACAGCTGGGCCTGCACCATTAGAGTTGTTTCTTTTTAATCCAGCATGTTTTTAAATGATGATGCTTACTGGATTAAAAATAAAGATTTGAAAAACACACACACACACACACACACACACACACAGCTCACAATGGCACAAAGCAAATGGCCTACATCATGAAGGCTCTTTGAGGATGTAAAACAACCCCTGTGACACACAAACACTCAGTGCCAGAACAGTGACTCCTCACTTGTGCGCCGTACACCCCAGAACCACATCTTTACTGCATTCGAGGAGGCGACACTCAGATTCCTGGTCTTGAAAGAATGAGGCAATCGGAAACTCACGAGCACTCTTCACGGAGTTAAATTAAAAACAGGCTAGCTATGCAAATATGTATTTTTTTAGATTACAAGACTCCGACAGCCCTTAATGCAAACAATCCACTCCAAAGTGTGGAAGATTTATTATGTAGAGGGAGATTAATTTGTGGGATGTTTATGAAATAAGTCCAAACGTCCGAGCTTTGCAGTAAGTCAGCTTGCGGAAAGGCGTTTTGTGTTGTGTACAGAGCTGAGGTCATTCGTATACATATCCGCATACATATCCATGTGGCACGCAGAGGAATATCAATGGAAAAGAAAGCAAGAATTTACTGAACTCGGCAGGTCAAGGTAAATGCCTTAAACCCCCAGTGGCCATGTAGGAATTTTTAGGAAACGTGTCAGTTGCTGAAATGCACTGGGTTGTTTTGGTAGCTATACATGTTGTTTTTATAACGTTTACAGTGAAGAAGCAGATTCTATAACAGCAGCCTAAACTGCATGGTAAATTAAATGCTACATTATCCTTTTATTTCCCACATTGTGTTTTAATTAAAAAAATAATTCATGTTCACTTTTCCCTTTGCTTTCAGTCTTTTGGATTAGGCCGCCCGTGAGTTAGGCACCTTTTCTTTAAGTGCGGGTTGTAATACTCTAGATTTTGCTAGGGGGATAATGTTATTCAGCACTGGAACAAAACTGTCATTGCACACTTAAAAAAAATGACTGCCAATGATGGTACAAAGCCAACAAGCATGTCGATCTATTTCCAGTAGCGGTGTATACGGGGAGAATCGTAGACACCCGTGTGGTCATGCGGCACCGGACCTTCAGGGTCACCGGTTCACACAGGCAGCACGCAGGCGGAGGTGAGGGCCACATTTAGGCCAGGAACATTGGGGGTCGTGAAATGATGTCGCTCCCCACCGGGTCACCTCAAACAAATAAACTACGCTACGTTGTGGAGCGTGCCAGTTAAAGAGCCTTTGTAAATAAACCCTCTGGGTTGCGACACCACAAGTATGCTGATGAAGACCTATTCATTTCACAGCTGTTTCCTGGGAGGGCTGTAAACAGTACACATCACACACAGTGACACAGAATGTGCCAGACTGGTAATAAGCATTGCAAAACACACTCCTGAAAGGTCACGGATTTCATGTCCCGTTCATCACATCGGAGAGAAATCAGAACCCTCTCTTTTAATTACCCTAAGTAAACGTAATCCTCTGCATAAACCGAAATGCATTTAAATATATGGAGTGTCAAAATAACTACATGGCAATAAATTATATATACAGGGAGTGACAGCTGTGTGTCTGAATAGTCTATAAAGGGTTTCAACTGTTCATGAATGCAGGAAAGGAGCAAATTCCTGTTTATGGTAGTGGTAAATCGCTTCATATCGCAGGTTTGACACTGCTATTATGAAGCTGGACGGATATCAAAAACACTCACAAAAATTTTAATGTAAGTCAATCATGGCTCTCTCTCATGTACATGCTTAAATTTGATATATATTCGCTCACAGGGCATTATTTGGAAAGGCACACAGTGGACAGCCCACAAAAGTGTTTCTGTAGCTCTTCGTCTCCAATGTAATCCCCATTTACCATGTGGGAATATGATTATCACAGTCATGCCGTTAACAAGTTTCACCCCTTGAACCAACCCTCTCTCGCCGGCACAGTCCTTCTTTTCCCATGTTGCCATCACATTCGGAAAGAAATTCCAAAGGTCACTGACACATTCCGTTTTAAGCATACAGGTAACAGACGCTAAGTGGAAGCTCTTCAAAGAACAGTCCTCCCTACAGCAAAGACCTTATCCTGTGTATAATGGCGCACTCAAACAGAAGGTGAATGATGTACATATTCACAAACACCCTCCCTCACAGAGGCTTTGGAAAGCGTGCCGATGCGACGTAAGGCTTGGAAACAGAAGGACAGGTGGTCTCCTCATTCAAAAGGTGGAAGCACATACCTGCATGATTCATAGGGATTAGTCTAGACCACAAAGCATTGAAGACAGCGGCGGCAGACAGGGTGTGGGGCTCAGCTGAGCATCCTCCCGTTTTCAATAGCAGTCATGCTTTGCATTGACAGGTTCAATACACCGGACAGTAGTGAATTTGAAGAAAAAAACAAGGCCTGCCGCACAAGGCCATGAAAAACGCCTGCTGCAAATACACTGCAGAAGAAAATCTGTGAAGTTGAGGATGAGACCCAGCGTCCAGCAGTTTCTACTACACTCTGTGCATGGCCATGCCTCCTCATTGTCTCATCTCCCTACCACCCTGTACTTGTCTGGTTAACTGTATTAGTATTCCCATGTGGCTCTGTCTTGTGTATCTCTGTTTTACATTCTGGCTTTCCTGACTTTGGGGCCAGATGTCTAGTGAATGTAGTTCGCTGTAATCGTGGTTTAGAGGTCTTCAGAATTGTTGTTTGTGTGCTGCTAAGCTATGCTTGTACTTAATCTTCTTACATTTGTTTGCTGTATCTATGTCTTCCCGCTTGCATTTCCTTGGTTCCCTGCTTATTTTTATTTTGTAATTATACAAAGTTTCATGGACTTTGTGTTTCCGTTTCCTCTGCATGCAGATCTTTCCTCTCTCATATTACTGTTTTGCCTGAATGTTGTTTCACATCCTTACATATTTTCACAAGCAAAAAACACACAGATGGATTTTCATATGAATTACAACACAGGTGCTTACCTAACAGGTAGAGAGTAACTGTGCTAATAACCTGTCATTACATTTCGGTAACACCGTGTTTCAGGGACTGGTCAGTCTTTTTCCATTTAAAAAATGTTACTCATGTCTCTACCAAGAAAGAAAATTTCATCCTAACATGTCAGTCAGTTCCTCGTTCTTATTGTTTTGTAAATAATAAGACAAGCATTTCCCGGTGTTTGGGTCATGGCCATTGGTCAGGAGTTTCACATGATTTTCAAACAGCCTTTGCAGTCATCTGGACTGCTTGATGTGGTTTTAAGACCAAGAATTAGCAGCTAAAACCAGGAGATGGAAAAGGTCCTTCCTCTAAAATATTTTTGAAATACACATTTGTTTCAAAAAAGTATAATGAAC
This sequence comes from Chitala chitala, assembly GCA_025773905.1. Lineage (NCBI taxonomy): Eukaryota > Metazoa > Chordata > Actinopteri > Osteoglossiformes > Notopteridae > Chitala > Chitala chitala. The sequence goes on from JABJVR010048367.1 coordinate 14,090, forward strand.
AATGACTTAAACACAAAGAGGATTTGCTGTGGTGTCTGCAGACCAAATGTGTACAAGATTACACAGGCCCAACTTAGGGGCAACATGAATTTTGATCTTCACAGAAACTGCACAAATGGAGAGTAATATATCGCCTGGTGACATCAGAGGGCAAGACATGTCAGATGTCACTTGTGGGAGGAGTTTCCCTTTAAGAGAAGCCATGTGTTTATATGTGCTTTTGTGCATTTGGCCCAGCTCTTGTTCACATGTGCACGGCCCGTTTGATCTGTACACATACATAACAAATGTGACTCATGAATTAATCAATGTCTCTTCACATGCATTAGATTTGGCTTGAGAACAAAACTTGAGTAACAGAAAAAGGCCATCATATGTGTTTCAATCACCCCACCCAGGCCCAGGACGACCTAAAAAAATGCTGATTTTTTCACACCTATGGCTGATTTACGATTTTGATTGATTTTTTTTTTTAAAGGAAAAAGAAATATAAAAAAGAAAGATTATTTATTTATGAAGAAGGTATTTGGCAAAATACTGTTAGTATGATAGTTCATATTTGGGTTCCATTGTATTCACTGGAATAAACCCAGGTTTTTTACCGTATATATTGGCTTCATATCTTTGGCGATACGATGACTGAGGCGACACTGCTGATTCAAAGAACTGAGCTCCTTACTTTGTGATGCATGCATTGCCATCATGTCATAGCAATTATGTTTGAGAAGTGATGAGTTTTGATAGAGAGCATGTCTGGCGTGCTGTAATTACCCATGTTACAGCAAATCATGATTTTCATTTTTACACATCGTTCTAAACCAAAAAATCTATTTCATCAATAAAATTTTACATTTATCATTCAGCTCAACCCACTGTAAGCCAAAGGCTTCACAATCAAATCATACACAACCCCTGTGCGAACCCCAAAACCACATCCGGTAGCCTTCATTTCATTTGCAAACACTCCATTCACCCAAGGAACAAGCTATAACAAGCAATCACACTCCCCCTGCAAATAAAACAGAGAAACACAGTTGATCAATGCAAGCGTTTAACATCCATCAAGACACCTGATGTGATGCGCTCAGCTTGTCAATGTGTTACTGCTTACAAGCACTCCGACAGCTAACTTCTGTTCACTTGGGCCTCACGGGCCAGTGGAACATATCATGGGTCTTTGAATAGTATGATATGATATGCCAAGACCAATGCCTTATGTATGGAACAAAACCCTCAACTCAGGACACAAGGTATGATGATGCATTATACACAGGATAAAGTACAAGAACCTTGAAACCGACTCTACACGTTGCAGGGTAGACATAAAGCATGTAAGGGAAACCTGTCGATCTGCTTCATTGAGGTGAGTAACAAAAATATACACACCACGCACATCTGGATTCAGAGCTATTACACCAATTTTACAGCATGCTTAAATGAACCTCACAAGCCATTTTGTACATTCCTAAACACTTCTGTACCTTTAGCAGTCTAAGATCCATGGCAGGTTCCTAGTAAGCCCCTTTTGGGACATGCATGTTCGTCATTCAAATATGCAACAAAAATTAAAAAAACAACCCAATGAAAAAGGTGGTCACAGATTTCTGCTGTGCCTCCACCCTCCACATAAGCTTCCTTCTGGGCCCATTCTGTTACCCCTCCACCCCAACCCCTCAGGCACACCTGGTTGTGGTTAAGCTCAATCACAACACAATGTCAAAATATGGGGCGGCTAAAGCTCTGAGATGAGATGGACTGGGGCTGCACAGAGCCCACTCTGCTCAGACCAAGAGAAAACAAGTCGCAAAGAGCCGCACGGTGAACGATGGGCCGCCAATAAACTTTGATGACTCACTTTCGCTTATCGTAATTTTGTGCCGGTAAACGCTGGAGGAGTCACCGCTCACTCAGGGCTTGTTTTTGGCGCATTCCTTCATACCTGGTGAGAACTGCTTTAATGTTTAACTGCTGGAGGGCACACTGTCTTTTCTGCCAGCGGACGTCTGGCAAATCAAAGGCAAGACGAATAGCGATTCAGAACTCATTTCATGCTACAATGCATATTTTAAAACAGAGTCACGTTCTGGCACTACCGACTCCTATCCCCCGGCCCGTGTTCTGTACCGAGGGCCGGCAGGCGGGGGGGGGGCGAAGGCCGTAATCGCTTCATCGTGTTAAAGCGAGGTGTTTTTTCGGCGGAGTCTTGCTCCACCGGGCTGCACCCAAAGCTGCTTCTGAGCGAGACGCGATGTGCGGATGCCGCGCAGCTGATGCGCGGAGCGCGCGTTGAGGCACATGGGAGACGTCGCGGGGGTCTCTGGGAGGCCGCGGGGTAATCCAGCGCAGCTGGATGCTGTAACAAGCTTCCCCACTCTGTCACAGTCTTTTTGAATTGCGGGACTTCCATGGAGGGAAGCACAAAGATTTATTTATGTGAAAATATTGCATGATCAAAAAGAGAAAAGCCAGACATGAATGTCTGAGTAAACTGCACAATTACAGCTCTCTGAAAGCGAGCCTTTTCTGGAGCGCTCTTGGAATAAGAACAATGGCAACCTCTAAAGGACATCTCAGTTTGCATACAATTGAACTTTGAAGAAAGAAGGAACATATTTATTTAATGAACAACACAAACACTTACAGCTTTGTCCACAAAATCCCAAGTCCATGTCTGCATAGAATACAAGGCCAATTAAAGCCTACTTTTATATCCTCCTTAGACACTTAAAAGAGTTTCTGTAAGGTTAGTTCTGCTTGAAGTGGGATGCAGAGTTATTAGAAATTTGCCACTCTTGCAATATGTCTTTGTCTGGGCAGTTCAAGCTGCACCTGCTCAACCAGAATGTATTTTGGGAAGAGCAAAGGTGCACACATGAACAGGAACCTGGCCTACTGAGGAGACAGCACGGAAGGTGCACAGAATCCAGTTAATGTGCTCTGCCTTGGAACAGACAGTGCTGTAGCTTGAGTCCTATGGCATTTCTGCACTACAGCATGCCAACCTTTCCCTCTGTAGCTCAGAGAGTTGCTGGAACCCTGGAGGATTTCAGGAGCATGGTGTCAGAGTGCTAAGTCATTACAGATCAGAAACCACAGGCCTTGACAGAATCTTGTTCCTGCAGGTTACTTCAAGGCCTTTCCTCGTACCCCTCGCTACGTTCTTTCTCTGTCACAAGATGTTCACAAGGAGCGTAGGTACCTTCTGCCTTGGTTACTGCCGCTTCACAGCCTACATGTTTAGATCTGAAGCGTTCAGCTCTTCTACATTGAAGACTGTTTGCCACATGCACAAAAGAAGGAGAACAAGTATTTACTGTGATGGTAACAGGATCTCTCTCTCTCTCTCTGAAATGTCTTGTATCAGTCAGTGGACATTAACTCAAAACATAATCACTGTACCTCCTACATGACCAAGACTTCATTTTAGCATGACTATAAATTTATTAAATACTATTAACTAACTAAGCCACTACTGGAAATATTTATATTTCAGTATTAGTTTTATTAATTTCATTGTACATGAAAAATAATGACATGTAAAAAAAGCAACACATCTAAACCCTAAGCCATATTTGTTAATTTCCGACAAGGCTGCTCTTAATTCTTTTTAGTTCACTTCCTTTTTAGTTCACATCCTCAATCCAACCTTTAATGACCTTTGCAAAAAGTATTCTAGGATTACATTAAAACCACACAAAGAACAATTCCATGCATAATGGGTCAGTATCAGTACTTTTTTTCTTGCTTACAAAGCAAACCAATGTCTAATTTACGCAGCACAATTTCTGCCAGACTGTGCTGACTGTAACACAAGAAATGACACAGCAATTTCTGCCAGACTGTGCTGACTGTAACACAAGAAATGACACAGCAATTTCTGCCAGACTGTGCTGACTGTAACA
>JABJVR010048368.1:0-24652 GCA_025773905.1 Chitala chitala
ACGTCAACCAACACCACTGTTAAGCCCACCCATGGAAAAACCCACACTCTCGTCACCCAGTGTGACCAACACCCCCCCCCCCCCCCCATCACATTTAGTGTATATAAATTGATACAATGACGAGTCATCACTCAGAGGAACTAATGAGTGAACTGGGTCATTCTTTGACAAGGAAAAGCCCCCCACTTTTTTATAAAGCAAGTGCTCACCAGGATACAAGGCGTTTGGTTTCAGGTGGATGTACACTAATTCATTTCATTGTTACACCCATGATTTGGCTAAAGTGCAGCCTCAGTAAGTACATGAACAGAAACATATGAAACTGTTTATCTAGCAATTTATTATAGTTACATAGTTGAAATGAAACCTAAAATGCTTTTACGGGCTAAAATGTTTTCATTACATTTAAAAAAGTGGCATTAGAAGTTATAGCCTCTTTAACTTGAAGAAATACAAGCACACATTAATGTCAGGTTTATTTAAAGCTCTGATTTAGCCTAAAACATTATGCTTAAATGTACTTGAACTGTATTTTAATTTTTAGTTTAAGAGGCAGTCAGGTAAGAGTTTGAAGACAGGCAAAGTCTCTGTGAGGTGTCTGGGTTTGGAGAAGATGGTCAGGACATGCATGGGGGCTGGCTGCAGGTGGGGGCTTGTCTTGGGTCCTGACCTACAAACAGACAAGGGGCTGTCGCTGGATCACAAGGCAACTGCACCTGTACGCACCTGTGGTCATTAATGAGCAGCAGGGCCTCAGCCAGCCTCCCCACACACGTACGCACACACACACGCATGGCGACATGTGCACACAGACAGCCTCGTGCACTGTCATTCTCTCTGAGACTCTGCGTTTTGCCACCCCCCACCAGCTCCCCCTGCAGTGACTGCCTGTGAGGGTTATTAAAACAGGGTTGACAGGAGGGGATGAAGATGAGGGCCTGCTTCCCCTCAGCCCCCTGCTGACAGTAGAAGGGGGGTGGTGAGGGTCTTCATGTCATTAATAGTCATTACTAACAGAGGCAAGAGCAGCCAGAAACGTTAACTCTCCCCCTCATTCCTTCCACCCAAAACATACTTTTCAGGGCTGTGTTTAACTGAGCACACCTCTGTCAGCAAAGAATGTAATGCTACTATCAAGGATGAATAAATATCAGCCTGGCTACATAAATAAGACAGCATAAAGAATTTCTGTGTTGATCATCATGTATCACATTTAATGGTGTGCTTTTATTATCTGACGTCTGTTGTTAATAAAGGTTTGCAATTTCAATTATTGGAGTGGAGTGTCAGTCAGAGAACAAAAAAAGAATGTTACATTCTTAAGATATTCATCGAAATGCAGCACGTAAAATGACAAAACGTCTACACTCATTGAGAAGACGTTTTGAGTGGCACTGGTGCCCTCTTGCTGAAAAATGAAAACGAGGTGCAGTAAGTGCTGGGTGGGATAGTTAGCCGTGGATCTGGGGCTGTTATGAGGACAGTGGAGTTTTTATAAAGAACGTACAGAGAAAGGAAGCATGTGACCTGTCGCCAGGGAGTGGTGACGCATCCCGTTGGCATTCTGCATCTGCAGGAAAACCTTTGTATCCCAGCAGCCCTCTGCAATGTACCTACATATTTACAGTGCATCACCAGTGCAGGCTGCACTACACACAGGATTATAACACTTCCTTCTTTCATAATATATAATATTATGATAATTCTGTGGAACTGGCAGAAATTATTATTCATTTGGAGCCGTGACTCAAAGGTTATTTTGCAGGAATTTGTTGTGTAGCTATTCAGTGGCAGTCGATTATAAGTCAACTGGGCTTCTGTTTCTGCAGCACAATACGTGCTTTGCACAGGAACTACGAAGATGCCCTTGAGGCAGGTTCCTCAGTTCCCGTAAAAATGAGGAACAGACGATTGCTAAGACAAAACAGCAATTATCCTTAAGCAAAAAGTGTTGGTTATTTTAGTTTGCACTAATATTTTCATTCCTCTTTTCTGAGCATCAAGTCTTCACAAGACAGCTCCTCAGGAAGTCACTTATGTCTTTTCAAAGGTTGTAAACAGTACGAGATGTCAAAACTTCCGTCCCGCTATACGAGTAAAACAGGTATTCTTCAAATTGTAAAGTTTAATTTTGAACAGTCTGAGCAACGAGACAAATATCAAAATGTATCTTTTAGAACATTTGTGGTTTTTTGTGGTGATTTGTGAATACAACACAAACAATTTTCCTTGACCTGCTGAGCAATGTGTTTTTTGTGGTAACCTGTTTATATGCGTTCTGTGTATTTGGTTTGTTGCTAGATTGTATAGTTTCTTCATGAATTCCATAGCTGATGCATATACCTGTATTTTACTAAAAGCATCACCCCACCAAGGCCTGAAATGGGATTTTCCCTGTTTGAGTGTCTTTTAATGAGAAGAACATTTATATCTGTTATGTCATCATGAATTTCCTCAATGCATGAACCTGTCTACCCTTCTGTTTTCATGACTGGTTATGTTGAGGACACAAAGAAGCTGTTTTAAGGGAAGCATTCAGCCCAGTTCAGTTTTGATAAGACACACATAATTACATTTAGACATGGGATTGCAATGTTAAACTTGTGCCACTGTTTTAGCTGGCAAGGCAAATTCAGCCTTTGATTTCAGCATAAGCAACTGAAATGAAAATGTTCTAAGGCATTGTTCCAGTCAGGTGACCCATAACGTACCAGTTTTGTATTAGTTATACTGTGCGTTATGTTACCCAGACTGCCTGGAACAGTTCCTGTCATAACGAACTCCTCACACCCCTAGTTTCCTACCTTGACTTCCTCTCAGTTGCGAGTTCATATGATATTTTACTTGGACAATAGCATTCTATGAGCTCTTTTCACCTCTCATGACTATCAGGGCTATCTGTTTCTTCTCAGTTTCCTCTTGACAGCTCAAATTTACAAACTCCCATCTGTGAGGGGGGCATTCTGGTCAATGCACATTGCACATCTATGTGACCAGAAAGCCCCCTGAACACGATCTCACTGCAGTCATTCAGCATTGGGGGGAAATTTCCTATTTCCTTTTCCTATCCTTTAGTCTCATTTCTCCATCAAAGGACTGAACCTGAATACAGCCAGACTCAATATTAGCAACGCATGCTAAGAAGTGCAGAGCTTCTTTCTTTGTTTTTCATTATTAGAGTCATGAATAGGACTTCTGACCTTGAATGGGACTCCTGACCTTGAACAGGAGTGTTGTTCTGATCTCACCACATCCTGTTTCCAAGACTTCGGCCAGGAAAGGGCCTGAGCAACTGTCAGGGGCACAGTTCTTGCTCTTCTCCATTGTTTATGGCTTTGCTGGGGCTGTTGGAAACCTACCTCATTTACAGTTGTCCACATGCAGATGCAGGCTTGTCAGCGGCCATCTTAAGTCCATATATACACCGCATTTAAGCTGAGCTGACAGCAGAATTTGACATGAGGGTATAACTCACTCTCCACCCTTCTTTAAGTAATAACAGATTACAAGTAATCTTCTTTTAATCTCAGTTTGGAATTTCTTTGCATGGATGGTCGGTTTTTTTTTTCAGGTTAGGAGATGTTTGTTTTGTCCTAAAAGGTTCATAATCCTGCTTCCACAAATTTAATTGATTTAGAAAGCTTTGGAAAACCCTGAGTGATGTTGCTGCCCTGATATTAGGTGGGCTATCTGGATCTGTCATGACTGCTCATCAATGTCTGTGCGCATGCAAGTGCATGTGTGTTTGGGTGTGTGCGTGCGTGCATGCAGGTGTGTGTGCTGCTCTATGGCTTGACAGCGAGACGTGTGTAACTATTATTTAATTCAATGCTAGTGTTGCGTCATTGCTCTTAGTCAAAACCTATGGGGAAACCCCCCAAAATCACATGCATAATTACACTAAAATACATAATACACAACAAAAAGCCAAGGTAACTGCTGCCGTTGCATTGTCATTGAAAGAATAGGACAGACCAGTGACAAATGTTTGATGGATGTTGGTATAATTGCTAAGTGTTTCTTCTCTGTTTTCAATATTTGAATCATTAAATGGCAGCAAACAGTGAGATGTAATGAGGAAGAGAACATTAGGACTGACATGTCACAAATATTGTGATATACTGTACTGAGCAAGACGTCATATTGTTCTATACATTTAAAATGCAGTGAAACACCCTGAGGCGGCAACATCATGACCAACCAGAACAACATTTTATATAGATTATACTGAACATTTTAACTGACACAAGCAGGACTACTGTATATCCCAATGGTATGCACTTAGTTTTTTTATTCATAAGAACTTTCAAATGTATATGGTTACAAGAAAATTGAAAATTTTTACATAAAAAACCTGGCCGAATGGTATTTCTGAAAAGGAAAAAACACTTCAATTTCTTTAAAGCATATCTCAGTACAGGAAAGTGCATGTAAGAGGTGAGGCAGGGCTTTGGAGTTAGCCTAAGGACCCCAGGTTACACATCATTTCCACTTCTCCCTTCAGAGCACGGAGCTGTCTGCTATCTATCACTGGAGAACTCGCGGCACCTTCGTGGAAAACTGCAAGAAAGCCATATTACAGCCTTCCAGCTCTCAGAGGAACTTTATTGAATGTCTCTGTACCATATCTGGCTCTATAAAAGAAGTATGTAAAGGAAAATTAAAGAAACAAGGAAAACACCCAAACTCCCTCCCTCTTAGAGAGCCTTTTCAATGCTTTTTGAAAGCTAAAGGCAGTGGGTGAATGCTGGCCTTGCCCAGATGGGGCCACGTGAAGGATGTTCTTGTACCAGTGCCAACCTGCAAGAGCCATTTCAAGATCACTGACCCTGAGAAGGATGAGATTCTGAATGTATCTAGTCTCCATTTCTTAACAAATTCTGAAATTTATCTTGCAGACTTTGAGCAGTGCTCGGTACGAAATGTGGGAACAAAAAGGTCACAGCATTATCATAAAACATTCCTAAACTGTAACTTTCCTGTTCCAGCGATGGTAGTGGTTGTCGCTGTAATGGCAACAAAGTAGTAGGTCAGTCTGATTACTTGACGTTTGTTTTGTCACAGGTCTGTATAAACCTGGAGAAACAGTCACTAACTAGCAAGAGGAAACCAGCAAGCAACTGCTCATCTGATGGAAAATCAGTAAAACTGCAGCTGCCTCTTGACCTGACCAGACTGGCTCACATCCCGTTCAGACTTTGGGACACAATTCAATAGGCTTGAGTGTTTGGGAAGGATTTAAGGCTGTCATGTCCCTGCCTCATAGCCCTTTTGTGCCCCTCATAACTGAAGATGGCAAAGTCACTGGATTAGAGGGGAGAGAGGAACATTCCAGAACTCCACGGCTTCTCGGGTTAGATTTCCGTGCTACAGATGTCACAATGGAAGCATTTGGGTAAGATCAGGGAGCGAACCCCCCCACTTCACTCATGGCTAAAATAAACCACCACATTCCCTGTTAATTTTCACTCTGGTAATGATCAGTTTAGATTCTATATTATTATTTCTTTAGTCACGGTTTACTGCCAATGACTGACCTGGACTTTCAAAAGTCGGCTTGTGGTTTTTCTCCCGTGGAACTGACAGTAAAATGTAACACTACCTGTTACCAGAGAATGAATTGCACACACAAACTGTGAAATTCAAGAAAGCTCACCTACATTCGCTGATTTGTGAAACCAGTACTTAGTGAACTTCAGTGTTATTTATTTTTTGGATATAATATCTCTAGCTCTTCTCATGCGTCTCCTCACAGAAACATGGCATGCCTTTTGGCTGAAATAACGGCTATTGTTGGGACCACCAAAGTCAGATGAAATGCTGTGTCCCTCCTTCCACAGGAATGCCCCAGTGTTTTTGAAAGCTAAAGATATAATGGAGCATGTATTACAAAGCGGGGTACTTGAATGACTAAGCCTGTTGTCATCGTGTGAGAGTGATTCCACAACCTACAACAACAAAAGGTACTCCTTGCTTTGCCAGAACACTCTCAGGGTTGTCAGTTAAAAAATAATATAAGATAGAAATGCATTTCAACACTCTCACAGGGGCCAGCTCTTAGATGTAAATTAAAATGGACTTCCTGAGCATTCTGAATGTCTCAATTAAAACTGCATATGCACTCTACCGTATGCTTACTTTAATGCCTTAGGAGTATAACATACATTTTAACTATGGTACACAAGCACTGACCATTGGCTGTATCAGTGCCTTGCAGATTTTTACAAGACTATTTACTTAGTAAATGTATGTTTTTTTAAGTTTGCTCACTTTTGTTTTTGCTCCTCCTCAGTTTCTATGAGTCTCCATAACTCCTTTTCCAAAAGGTGTGCCTGTAATGACACGAGTGAAAAGATGTGTGTCTTAGCATTTTTAGGTTCTGAAAGCTGCATGAATGCTGGCTGAAAGTTATGACACTATTTAGTTTAATGGTCTTCAGTCATAAACAGGCAGTTTTCTTTTTTTTTTTAGTTTTCCTATATAGTCTATTGGAAGGAGACAACTTTGCTATTGAAACCTTCCCAAGAGGGAACCAAGAATAGTCCATGGCTATGTCCTCACTTGTCTGGGACGAGGCCAGACATAAGGATCTGTAACAGAAATAAACCTTCAATGAGCTCACTGATCTCTCAGGCCTTTCCGTCTAATTTATTTCAGCATGGGGAAATGCTGCTGGCAGCTCATGTGAAAAGGCTGTAAAAAAATGCTGGTAAAATGGGATTGCCGTGATCGTCCATGCTGGAAAGAGCACAAGTGGTGTGCATCACAAGATCACTGGTCAGACCCAATCCTCAGTGTCTGGGGCTGGGTCACATAGAACGTGACAGTCCTCCACACACTGTCCTGTGACTGAAGGAGCACAGTTACGTTTGCAGATGGAAATGCTCTTGTTGTATCTTGGTGAAGCAGAGGGGAGGAGCAGCTCAGCCCAACCTCCAGCCCTCCGCTATGGTGGACGCTGCCAAGAGCCGTTACACAAGACAGGTGTAGAAAACACCTGGGCGGACCCAGAACTGTGGGTGCAGGTCTATCAAGGTGTCCCCTTTTTCCCCCAGCAGAGAACACAGCTGACGGGCAAGAATACTGGGGTCTCCTGGACCCATAGCTGATGGCGCTCACTGCGTGGGTGACATCATACCCCTGCGACTGCCCTGCTCCTCGGCGGCCCCTCACAGCTGTGTGCTGTCCAGCTGCTTTCTCTCTGTCATTATGCTCCCAGCACCCGTCTTCACTTCCCCCTGACCTCATCCTGCTCCTCATTGCCCTCTCTCTGCCCTGCCACTGCTCTGGGCTCCCTGCTGGAGCCCTCATTCCTCTCACCATGTCTCTTTTAATTGTTCCTTTTCCCACTCCCTCTGCCTGACTCTCTCTCTCTCTCTCTCTCTCTCTCTCTCTCTCTCTCTCTCTCTCTCTCTTGCTCGCTTGTTCTCTCTACTCTCTGTGTTCTTGTGGAGCGTTGGATTGAGCCTTATTGAGCTGATTTAAAAAATATTAATCTTTCATGTCACTGCTCCAGAAGGACTCTCTGATACACACACGATGTATTCAGAAGTTGTTCACTGGGTTAAATATAGATTGCCATTGACATTTGTATTTTAGTAGGAGCAAAATAAAACACAGATTTGTCAGTACTATCAATCCTCAAGACTATGGTGTATTACCTTGCAAGCATTTTCTTGCATAATCTATAAATGGGCGAGTATAACCAGTATTTTCTAAACTGCTCTGGCCACAGTTAGATTACCAAGGCTGTGATGAGTGCTAAAACAGGGAGTTTTTTTTTCTCAAAACACTGTGAAGAACAGCAGACTGCCATCTCTAAGAGCCATCTGCCACTGTTCCCTTGTCAGCCACCTAATGTTGCCAGCATCCAGACAGAAGCCATAAAGAGGGCTGTGGTGTGAATGTGGGATAATGAGGAGGAGGGCTCTTCTGGGGAGGGAGCGAGAACGGTGAATCTGACTGTGCTCCTATGATGCAATTTTTGGATGGCTCTAAAAAAACAGAGTGGGGAGCTAAGGGGTGAGGGCCAGAAAGCAGACAAAACATTTGGTATCTCAGCAACAGGGAAACGAGCAGTGGATGTATCAAGTTAAGATGGACTAAGTAGTGTTTGATTTTGCGCAGAGATATGATTTTGGATAAGGAGCGGAACTGTTCAGTAGTTCAGGGGTTCGAGGAGGTGAGAGGCACTCACTTGGCAAAGCCTACCTGTCCCTGGATGGCAGAGCCAGATTGCAATGGGTAGCAGGGTGGCTGGGGTGGCACAGCACCAAGTCCTCTCTTAATGAGATTCAGCCAAAGCACCTACACTGCAGATGTGCACCACATGTGGTCCAGCTCAGGCCTAGTGTTGGGGAAAACTGAACATCTCTCAGTTAGTGCTCAACAGTGTTAACAAAGAATGTCAAAGTCATGTATTGGTGTCAAGAAATAAGACCTAGAAACTAGCTAGTTGTTTCCATGCATGTATGTGTACTTACCTCTAGTGGGAGGAGCCTGACAGAGGAGATAGACTGATGTAACAAATCCCAAAATGGAGGCCAGTCACCCTGAAACCCAGAGTCAATGGCAGGGCAAGGCACTTGGAGACACCTGTTGCTGTGTTGAGTGTTTTCCTAACTGCAGCGTCCCCTCAGGACCTCCTGCCTAATGGCGAGGCTCTACGGGATCTTCCCGCCCTTGTTTTTCTCTTTTCCGTTTTTCAGCGCCATAGAAGTTTGTCTGTCAGTGTGCTGATTCCCCTCAATTTGTCTGACATGCTTTGATACAGGCATGCAAAGCCTGCAGGAATGACAGCTATGCTGTCCAACCCCCTTCCAGGAAGATGGCAGCAGAAGCAACTCAAATTCTCAAGAGGAGTTCATGACAGAGCTGGTGCAAAATGGATTCAGAGAGCTTCAATAATTCTTGAAAAGAGTAACACAGGAAGGATGTGTATAATGATCTACAGGTTATTTTCCTAAACTGTAGGGTTTAGGAAAAGCCCAACAAGGGCAATAAATGAAACTGATTTTGTTTGTAATTTGATGCACATACTGTAGATAGTCTGATGTTTTGATGTTGAAGTAAATGTTTTTGTAATGTAAATGATATTGACTTTTGACCCCTTGCAGCTTTGACAAAAATGGCGTAGATCACCAAGCCTTGTGTTGTGGTTTGCATGTGATCAGGGCATGTAGCTTTTGTGGTTAGTGCTCCCGAGATCCAAATGTGGCCCCATGTTTTGGGTTGCTGATGAGGGACTTGTATTGTGAAATATGGCTGCCATGCTTTGCAAAGAGAATCCCGGCTGAGCTGAGAAACTCTGCCTTGCACGAGAGGGCAAATCAAATGGGCAGGTTCCCTTCTAAACACAGAGTGGCCTGTTTTGTGATTAAAGTGAAGCTGCAGCAGATGGCGTTCCTGCCCCCTTACAGCATGTTCTGGATCTGCATCAGGCTCACCGTCCCCTCCATCCTCCGAGTCGTAATGACAGTGTCCTGTGGGAAGTTTGCTCACTGCAGGCATCAGAGTGCTGCTCCAACATGTATGAGGCAATGTAATTAAAAGGTAATTACTCAGCTAGCAGGCTGTCCAGAATAATACTGCGACAGGCTACACACCTGTACAGCTGGAAAGCACAGCAGGAAAGCAGTGATAAACACTAGGCTTTGCAGTTGTTTTGATGTGTGTTTAAGTGTGTGTGTGTGTGTGCGTGTGTGCGTGTGTGTCTGTGTTTTGCATTTGTCCATGTTTTTTTGCAAGTGTGAGCTGTTTATGAAGTAGGGCTGTGAAACATGGTAAAAAAGTCACTATAATTAGCTATAAAAACAGATGGTTGCAGCACTGGCACCTTTGGGTCATTCATCTCCCTTCTCACTCTGGACCTTTTCCTCACTCTGCAAGTTTTCAGCATGCAGGAAGCACAGACCACAGACTGGACCAGTCTCAACACCCTCGCCCCGCTCACAACAGACAGCCTTCTGTGACGGGACAAGCCTGGCGATCTCCTGTGCCATGGGGGGTGGTGCGGGGGGGTGCAAAGGAAGCAGGGAGGAGGCCGGACATTGCTCCCCTGATACCTACCCCAGCTGGGCCTGAGACATGTGACAAAATCCATGAGCAGCAGCAGCCATTTCTTTCCCCGGGGCAACCCAAAGCAGACCAGATTGCGCTGTTAGCCAGAGCAACTACAATCCCCTCTTTCTGGGTTTGCATGAAGGCCTCAAGACCTTCAGCCAGTGAGGAACATGGCTCCACTTCATATTATACATTCAAAAATGGAAATAGCATTGGCCATTTTGGCGCACCTGTTAAAACCTAATTGGACACTTTGATGGAATGTTGTTATGTCTGTATTAAATTTAACTTAAGCAGCACTTAGGAGCATCTGCTGTGGAAAGATTATGTTTCACAATCCGTGACTGGAGAGTCAGACACTTGTATATAAAGATGTCGCACACAGGAAAACAGTCCTATCTTGACTGTGGCGTGAGATATGCAGTGTTTTCATCTGTTAGAGGTGCCTGAACAGCTGGTACCAGTAGGCCTGAATACCTTGTTTTGAAAGGTGTGAGATGTTAGGTAGCAGTAAACACGTCTACAGAGGGAAAAAATAAATTGGATTCATATTTTCAATGTGTGGTTGGTGTACAGCCAGCTTTTGTGTTAAAAATGGGTGAACAGACCTTGAGAATATTCATCATTCACTCATTTGCTTGGGTCTGTTTAGACAGCACGTCATTGAGAATATTACCAGAGAGAAAGACAATGTGATAAATGAGAATGCCAGTCTATTGTCTCCCCTGCAAGGAACTACTATACCCAGAATCCAACTGCAACATGTCAGTCTGCTCAAGCAAGAGAAAAGGCCAGTCTTCATGCAGGTCCATGAACAAGCTGGTGGCTCCCAGCTTCATTTAAATGACTTCATGAGTTACAAAAGGCTTACAGACCATGGTATTTGGTTGTAATTTGTTATGACTTTCTTTAATACTGCTCTTATATAGGGACAAGTCTGCATTCCTTGCTCTTGTCTATGATTGTCACATTGCTTCAAGCCTGTGGAAACAAGAGTGACCCTTTGCTGCACTTGCAAGAGGGAATTTTTGATACATTTTAAAACTGCGCTGCATTGTTACCCATAGTCCTGACTCACTTAGCCCTGTCCATCTCCAGGCAGCTTGGCTTACAGCTAATCCTTACATGATGATAAAAGCCCAGCATGTGCTTCCCAAACTTGGGAATTAATTGAACAAAACAAAAAAAGGAACAGGACATGTCTTCAGGCAGAGTTGAAGAATTGCAAAGCTTGTGCTGTCATTTTCCAGGAACGCCCATCTCGAGCTCTTTGCTAAAACACAGTCGACGGCAGAAGTGCGCCGAACAACGTTCCATCGAATTGAAGGGTTTTTCTTTCCTCTTGTGAAACAAACGCGCTCTTTGAGGGCTGCTGGACCGCTGTGCCCTGGAATGGGCTTGCTGCTCAGAGAAAAGGCTCTTATATGCTCTTGTAGTGGTGGAGAGCAAGACCAGGTGAGCGAATCCTTCATGCCAGAGAACCTCATCCTCCATGGTGACAGAGAACGAGCAGCTCTGTAATCAAATTTCTCTTCTCATAACAGCTGCTGTGCATTCTGAACACCATACAATGACATCTCTACTACCTGGACTTTGCCTACCACACATGCCAAAATAGTCAAAAACTGTTAAATAAAAAACAACAATATGCCAACCAACCCAATTTCCACCCAAATCTGAATTCAATCCTATGTGAATTCAGTCAACAGAAACATTATCTATATTTTGGATATACCCCTTTACTCATGTGTTTATACCAGTGTGGTACACACCCCGCTACCCTGAACCACAGGAATTGATGCGATGAGTAATGATATGATAAGGACGCGCCAACAGTGAATAGAAACGCCTCAGGACTGAAAGCAAGAGGTGCACTGACCAACCTCCCCATCCATGGTAATGAAAATAAGGGCAAGCGGGGACTGACAGTACGTTTTTACATGGTCTGCTGCCATGTGTGCGCGCTCACCGAAGGGTTTTTGCCATTTGAAGCTTCCTTTGTGTGTTCTGACGGAGTGAAAGGGAGACAAAGTAAACTCCAGTTACCCACTGAGTCACTCTCATTGCAATGTGGTTTGTTCAAACAGCACCCCCACCCAGAACCCTCACCCAGCACCCCTCACATGCGGTGTTATGAGATAAAATCTCCCGCAGAACAAGCTTTCCTGTCCTCGCTCTAACGTGGCCCAGGTTGCTCGCTGCCCTCGGGGCTGACACGTCTTGTCAGAATTGACACGTCGTCTTCCTGCCGTTCGAATGTATGCCTGGTAGCGCGGTGGCCAGTGTGTGTGTGTGTGTGTGTGTGTGTGTGAGCGTTCAGTGTAGAGCTGAACACGTGACCCAGCAAATGCACACACACACACCGAGTCAGCCTTTTCAATGTTTGAATACTTACTTATTATACATACAAATGTACATTTTTGTATGTTCATACCACACATTTTCCACAAATGTATGAGAAGACATCGCAGCCGTCTTGTTTGTATTTTAAACCACCCTAAAGAGTCTGCTGTGCATCAGTGCCATCTGCTGGTCAGTACTAACAGAATACGCGTTCCTGTGTAAGAAAACTAACTTGCGTGTAACACCCTGAAAATGATCAACATTCCCCATAATTCTTTTGGTTGCAATGGAGTGTTTAAAACTACCTCGGTAGCCGAGAGTTGTCTGCAACTTGCTCAGTTGTGTTGATCCCTTTTGACGATTCTGTTAGCATTCATGAGTAATTGACTCAAGAGGCAACTTGTCTCTTGATTTCCCTTCAAAGAAAAGCTTTGATAAAATAGTTCTTAAAGCTGCTGCTAAAATAGGACACAATAATAAACAGCTTTGTAATGAAATGTTGCATAGAGATGCAATGTAAAAGAAAGCAAAGTATGTATGTGTGTTTGTGTGTGTGCGTTTCTCTGTGCGTGTGTGTGTGTGTGTGTTTGTGTGTGTCTCGTTCCAGCTGGTCCAGGTTGCGGTTCTATTTGGCATGTTTACTTTCCTCAGAGAGACACCTGTCCAGCTGTTTACGTGTGGCACATGCTCAGTAAAAGCCACACAAATGAAACAGCTTCACGTAAGCCTGTTGCCTTTTGTTTGGGCAATAAAACCTCTCCTTCAGGTAACTGTTGCAAAATTACAAGTGGTGAGCACCAAACAATGGAGACAGATGGCCTTTGGTTATGTGTACACTGCAATTAGGCATTTGCCTTGGATTTGTGCAAGAAAAAAAAAGAAAGAAAATAATTGTGGAGAAGCATGTATACACTGTATTGGCTTTCACTTTCATTGGTCAAACAACATGTATTCATAATAAAACCCATCTGAGCCATAATCTAAACAACAGGGGGTTTATGTGATGTGTTGATACGTTATATTTGCCCATGATCACCTCACCTGCCTCCATCGCTCAGCAATATCAATGACTGACTCACCTTTCCTTTCGGCACACAAAATGGCATGTCATCGCTTGACTGTGCTGGTCAAGCCTCAGGTGCAATACTGGGGGGGATTGGTTGTTGCTTGGAAGCCCCTCTTCACCCATGCTGTCTCACAACATGACGGAGCAGAGACGCCCAAGGCCCTATGATCGACGCTATGGCAGGCAAACATCAGATGAATGCGGCAAATTAGTTAGCCTGGAGCGGCGGCTAACTGTATCAGACTTTTCAATGCCGCGCAAACAGGCATCAATGTTGCGCGGCTTGCTCACGGCACCGGCCGCTTTCCCGCCCGCGCTTTACGCTGACAGCTCTCATTAGGGGCCTATTATGCACACACGGGCACGGAAGGCAAGGGATACTGTTTCACAAACACAATGGGGTCTGCGCACCACCTTCTGTAGCCCCAGTGTACAGCTGCTCCTCACTGACCTTTTGCAAGCACCATGCTTCTCCGCCCCATACTGACAATAAATCGCCACCTCCAGTGTCATAACTGGGGGAGCAGGGCATACTGCAGGTTACTGCAGAGAAAAGGTCACTCCAAGCAGGGCTCGATGTTTCCTTGGCTTTTATGACCTTGATGCAGTGCAACCATGCCATATAAGTTTGGCAATGAATTACCATTGTTATCCTACTCTGTTCTGTGCTCAAATAATGACATTGGAATGAAGTGTTAAATGATACAAATACCTTGACCTTCTGAACTAATATATCGTGTTATAATTCAGCTGGCCTCTGATTATGCTTATTCACCATTTAAATCTGTTTTTAACGTTCATTGTCTTTGAGAACCTGCAGTCTAACCCAGATAACACAGGATGAAAGGCAGGTGGATGTTCTGTGGGGCAAATCAGTCCATCTCACAGCTGAACATACATGTTCTCCACAACTCCGAAGCCAACTCAGTGAGAAGTCTTTTCACATAAGCACAGATAGATGTATTTGCTAAGCATTGTTTTGTATACCAAACCTCATTGTAATATTCTTGTGTTCCTATGACTGCTGATTGCTGAACAATTTTGAAACCATACAGAGGACAAACAAAACAGTTAAACATTTCCCATGTATATGGCTACAGAAGGATCCAAAGTGGGTCTTCTTCATGTCTGATCATTTTCTAATGAAAGGGCTCCACTGGGACCAGGAATGATGTGCGTTTCTGCAGTAAAACTGTTGCTCAAACTATCTTCAGTCTTTGCTCGTTTTGCTTCTGTGTGAACCCAATGTGGTGTCTGCAGACACGTCAGCTTCTTGTTTCTGTCATATGTTGTTGTTTGTCTATATTCAATCGTCACGACTACCAGAACGAACACCTAGAAGTAGCTCTTCACCAGTTCTGTCTAATGGCTGGAAAAGGTAATTCAAATAAAAACAAGACAGAACCTAAATTTTAAATCAGATTACATAATTTGTCACACAGATTGTAAACCTTGTTTACATATTTGTACCTGATTTTATAGTACCTTTGTCAATGCCTACAAAGTTTTTCTGAATGGGGTTCTGCTTTCAGTAATCACAATATACTTTTTGTAACATTTCTTTCATGGGAGTTTTCACGTTTTGCAGACTTGCCATCTTTATCACACCGAAATGACCTTCACTTGAAAAATCACCATGGAAGATTAAAATTTTGTTTGGACAAAAATGAACATTTTCAGATTCAAAAATTAAAAGTCATAAACGGCTACAAATACAAAGGGTTTTATTCTGAGTGCTGATCCGGCGTGCCAAAGATGACAGACGCCTGCAGTTGATTGGTCAGTTCCTGCTCGGATGGGACGCTCTGTCAACACGTCCCAATTAGCCCAATCAGACTGGAAGGAAGTGCACCAGAATGGATACTTTGTTAGTCCACTTGTTTGTGAAGCTAGAATAAAAAAAACACACACACACAATTGGTCATTCTTTGCCCACTCCATTTGTACTGTGCATTCTATAAAGCCTATTGACAGTTTTTTCCTTTTATTTAGCTCTGTGTGCAATGCACATACAAAAACACATGTTCTCATAAGAGGTTTAGCCAGAGGCTTCATTGTTGCACGTATAATGTTGCCGATGACATAAATATGACTGGGCATTCCGTTGTGAATGTAAATAAAATGGCAACGCTAAGACGACTTCCCATCATAAATGCATCAACAAGAGTAATGAGGTAAACAGAAAATTCGGCTCAGAGCGGCCATTTTAAAAATAGTGCTGTATGTGAAAAAATTTATGAGTTTGAGCAAAATGTGTCCATCTTTAAAAATAAGAGGAAGCTGAAACTTCCTATTGAAAATGCAAATATTGGGAAGGTGTTCATGACTGCTGTTAGAATAATTAAATCAGGTAATAAACACATGGTCAAAATGTTTATATCAATTTAGCTGAGGTATCTGCTGTGGAAACCAGGATTCCACTGGATACCAAACAACAAATGTATTTTTAGAAATAGACAATTAATAATAATAATAATAATAATAATAATAATAACAATAATCATCATCATCATCATCATCTGAAATTCCAGGTAATCCAAATCTAAATGTGTGAGCAAAGCAGGTCTGTGATTACCAGGTTATTGACCTATAAACTGAGGAAGTGCTTGTGGGAGGACACATTGGTTTTGGATTTGTAGCCAGGGCGGAACAGGTCATTTTGCTATCATAGAGGATATGAGTGTACAACCTTTCTTTCAAAACTTTATCTTAGTCCCTGAGAAAAAAGCTCCCAAAGAGGAGGTTTCAGTTCTGGCAGAATCGTATCTATAGTTACTGATATAATGTTTCTACAAAGTGTTATGGATAGGAGGCAAGAGCCATGCTGGCTACAAAGCACTGAGGGCATTTTGAACTACCTAACGACATCCACCAAAGACTATAATTAATAAAATTTATGGTGCTGGAATATTGTGGAATATTCAAGATGTTTTTCAGTTATTATGTTATATGCTTATATTTGGAATGAACTTTCGGGGAAAATTTGAAAGAAAGCAGCAAAATATTTGTACGTACATTTTCATCGTGGGAGATTTGACACAAAAAAAGAGGCTCTTTCACGTTCTAAAACACACATGCACACACAGACACACACACTACCACACACTCACACACACACACACACGTGAAATCACTAAGTATTTTAAGCCTGTCTGGCTTTGGAAAGCCCCCACTAATATTATTGTTAAAGGCCTACTGGAGCATGCTGTTGTGAATGGCCGAAGTAGCAGACACATCCTCTCCTCCCATCGCCAGCTCTGGGACTGGCCTGTTCCCATGCCGGAGCCTTTGGAGAGAAACATTATCTTCCAAATGCAGGCTGTATTTGGTCGTGTACGGGAACACACCCAATTTTTGATGCTGTAACACATCTTAATACAGACAATTATTGGACAGTTATTTTAGACAGTCCGGTATCTGAAGGTGTATTAGTAGCAGATAATTTTATTTCAGTATATTTCAGTACGGTGGACTCTGTTACAGAAACGTACTGACTTACTTATTCATACAACCTCTTCTAGGGCATAGGCCATCAATAATGGCTCTCCAACCATGTTTGCCCTGAGCAGTTCACTCCAGCTGGCTCCAGATAAAATCCTCAAAGTCTCCGTGCCAGGTACTTCTTACAAGGACTGTTTTCCTTCTTCCTGGGTGACCTGTTTTCCTCCATCTTTATGGGTCCTGGGACAAGTCTACCTAGTGATATCATTTGCAGACATGCAGAGCGTGTGTCCAATCCATTTTTTAAATATTCTCTTTCTGATCTCTTTGTTTGCAGCAAGCTGTGTTTTTCTCTCTGCTGTTGTTGTTAGTGGTAGTGTTGGACCCATGAACTTGGAAGATTGTCCTTAGACTTTGTATGAAAATCTGCATCTTCATAATTAACTGCTGTACAGACTAGGGCTAATTTGTGTCAGCTGGTTCACTTCAGGTTGCAGTGACAGCACCGGGTGCTGTTTAGTTACAGTAATGCTCTTCCACCTTTGCCATTCCATGGTAACTCATTGGTTTTTGGATGGATGCCAAGGTGGATGAAGGACACCAATCTAATGCCCGGTCTAACTAGGTTTATGCTAGTTGTGTTAACTTTAAACATCTAAGTAATTGACTTTCTGAGTTGTTCCTCAAAAATTGTACCCATCTGTACATTTGCTGTTACACTCACAGGTTATAGTTTCCATCGCTGTTCTTTTTTTAGTATTTTAGCTGTACAGTACTTTCCTGACTATTCCTTGGTGATGTCATGTATCTTTCGTGTTTCTGTTTCCTGTAGCTTGTTCATCTTCTGCTGCCAAGTTGTAAAAAAATTGCTTCTCATTTTGGGCACTTTTCTTTGCATTCCTGTTGGCTTTTGAATGCTCTCCTG
Source organism: Chitala chitala (assembly GCA_025773905.1). NCBI lineage: Eukaryota > Metazoa > Chordata > Actinopteri > Osteoglossiformes > Notopteridae > Chitala > Chitala chitala. The sequence continues at coordinate 17,838 of JABJVR010048368.1, forward strand.
ATGCCTTGACCTTTCCAGCTCTTATTCCATTCTTATTCAGTACTACTTTCATGTTTGTTCTGCCTTGGATCATGTATAGTCAGCTCTGTTGGATTGTGCAGCATTCTTTATTGATCACACATAGTGATCTCTGTTGGATCATGCTGTGATCTCTCTTGGATTATACATAGTGATCTCTGCTGGATCATACATAGCATGCCAACCAATTTTCAGTTTTTACATTGGTATTTATTGGGTCAAACTACATATTGGCATATTGAAATTACTGATTCTCCAGTTTTCTTCTGCTTAATGGCATTTTCTTTCCTCCATCAGTTCTTGTAGAACTTCATTTCTGTTGCTGAGGAGCATTCTGTGTTTCTCCAAAGTTTTGGGCATGAAGATACTCCATCTAGTTGTTCTTTGGCCTCAGTTTCACTCTTGCACTACAAGATAATACAGGGCAGTCTGCTGAAACTGCAATAGAGATGCCCTATGCAATAGAGATGCCCTATGCAAGAGAGATGCCCTATGCAATAGAGATGCCCTATGCAAGAGAGATGCCCTATGCATTCTGTTATTGCAGAACAGGTTGCCGTCAATGAATGTGTTGTACAAGGAACATAGTTCTCCAAATCTTTTTCAAATTTCATTCATACTGGCCAGTCCATGTTGCACCAGTTACTTCTTTATACGCTATATATGGTGAAAAAAAATTATTTCAGACACATAATAATAATAATAATAATAATAATAATAATAATAATAATAATACATTTTATTTATAATGCACTTTACATTTGGGTCAAATCTCAAAGTGCTACAATGTTAAGAACCCTGAGAACATTACAAAGAAGTATAAACTGCATATAGCCTAAAAATTGTATGGAAATGTAATAAAAGCAATATAGCTAAAAACAATCAAGTAGTCTATCAATGCACATATCGTCTCTGAGGGTCAGGATCTCATATTTAAAAAGCACAAAATACTATTATTATGGGTCAAACATTAAGTGTTTTATATTAGCTGAAGCTGGAACATAATTTAAGTGTTACACAACCAAGAGCAACAGCTGAAGATAAACATTCTAGAAGCTGTTTAAGAGACCTCTGTGACTGCATGTACACATATAAATTGGGATAACAAGAGCTAGAGGTTCAGCCACAATGAGGTGAGCTGACCCAGCTCTCTGACTAATGATGGGTGGCTTACATGTCAAGATGTGCTCCGAGGGGAGGCCCCGTTTGCAAAGACAAGCTCACATTGCGGGGGGGACGCACGTGCGAGGAGTTTGATCTGGTCCGTAACACAGACATAGCCTGTGCAGACAGACGGGAGAACTTGAATAATCCCTTTGCGGTGTGGGCCCGTGTCTTCATATTATCACACCATTTAGCCATTAGTTTATAGTCATTCATTAGTATGACACAACAGGCCGATGTTAATGAGTACGCCTGGAAAATATGGAGACTGAGAAAGACACACACGTGTAGTGTGTATGATGGGTGTGTGTGTGTGTGTGTGTGTGTGTGTGTGTGTGTGTGTGTGTGTAATACCCATAACTAAATGAATAAGATCCCAGGGGCACTTTATTCCAGTAATTTATAGTCAAACAAAAACCGTTGAGACAAGAAGTTATGGTCTGTGAATTGCTTGTGTTGGCTCTTTCATGAAAGGCATCACCTTGTCAGAGCCATCAGTGTTCGAGACTGAGAGCAGAGGGAGGGGCCAGGGTCCAGGGGGCATTGCAGCCAGAACATCAGCTGCTCTCCATATGGGTGGCCTTTGCCTTGCCTCACCCCTCCATCCCATGAGAACCAAAAACCCTCTAAATACTTTGCTTGTTAAAAAAATGAAAAAATAACAGACTTTTTAAAGTAAGAAAGAAAAAGCCATCATCCCTAATAACCATCAACTTCACTTATTACAAACAATCAATACAATTTTGTGGTTAATTTATTCAAGAGAAATTGACATGAAATTTAAGGTTTTTATGTCATTCTTCTCATACTTGGTGTTAAACAAACATATTATTCAAGTAAGATAAATCCTGGTTACTGTACAAAGAATTAATGATATAGTGATGTTTTCTCGCTGGACATAACATGGGTCTAACTCATTGGTTGAATGTAAAAGATGATACTTAGACACTGGTTGTCACCACATGGCAAAACAATGCAAGTTGGTGTTGTGCCAAGATCAGGCAGCACTTTTCCCACATACCAACATTGTATACCACTCAACTATTTACCAACATTGTATACCACTCAACTATTTATACCAAATGTAGCTGTTTAACTGTGCAGTGAAGTCAAGCTGAAGACTTAATATATTTCTTAGTCATGTTACGAATCATGTTATGACTATTTTTCAGTCATCGCAAATAATCCGATCACAACATTGTGTTAACACAGTTGCAGTTCAGTCCTCAATTACAACATTCACTTGCACTGAGTATTTCAGTGATTTCAAGTCAATGATACTGAACTAACTGACAAACCGTAAGGAGAAACAGCATGCACAGAGGCCTGCAAAAATTGGTGTTGCCACTGCTTAACTAATGCATAAATTGTAGTACCAAAGGCAGCTTGGTTATATTTATTCCAATAATTACAGTACATTATGTCTAAACAACATCAGCTGTTTCTCTACCCCCTGACCACCCGACAAATGGTAAACAGAGCTACTGCGCTTTCTGGGGACTTAAATTTTGAAAATGGAGAAGCCATTTGGAACGTGACAGATGGCCCTTTCTAAATGACTCCAGACAGATTCCCACAGTGAAGCATTCGATCAGCTGGAAAACAAGTGCCTTGATAGATAATGATATGTCAATGGAGCCCCGGATCGAGTGACACAAGCCCTGTCTCTGTCCTCATTACAACGTGCACAGGTCTCTAGTCAGATGTAACCCATTTTTCATCCAGCGCTGGCTTTTAACCTAGCTCAGGAACCACTAACACTCAGTGCATCTGTATATCTCATGTTACCGTTGTCCTCCAACAATACCTGAAGCAATCATTAACTGCCCGAAAGGAGCATGTTGTGCTTCTTGTGGCTTCACAGTCTGCAGTTGATGCCACAAACTGGATCTTGGTTATTATTTGTCACTGCCTGGTTCTCAGTGGCAGGAGGGGGCCAGAGAAAGGCCCAGGCCTGACTAAGGAGGACGTAGTGTGCCCTGTATTATAGCCTAGGAGCTCTGCTGTCTACACAGTGGGGTTAGGTAAACCGCACAGAACAGTAGATCTGTTCTGTAAAAGAACCTGGGGAAGAACCTGGGTGCTGCATTTGAGACCACAGGACATGGTACAAGAACGTTTCACTGTCATACTTTGCACTAATCCCTGTTTAGATTGTATCACAGGCAGTTAAGCTGACGCTAAGATATCAGTCCCACATTTGAGTAGGTGGAGGTCCCTTTACAGGTACCAAGAAACAATGGAAAGACAGAAAGACACACACACAGATGCATGCAAATACACACACACATATGCATACACAAAGATGCACATACAAATACACACGCTTGCACACACACACACACACACACACACACACACACACACACACACACACACACACACACAAGTACACACGTACCAAGCATGAAGTTTCTTTGTCAAATCCCCCATGTAACCATCATAAAGGTAAGACACCGGCATACGTTAAACTCGTCATCTAGAACGCTGCAGGTCCCCCTAAGGGAGTTATGAGGTCAAAAAAACACACCCCTGCACCTCCATTTATGACTTCTTCACTATTTCTGACTTGTGTGGTCCCAGGCCTGGTAGCTGATTCTGAGGATGCGGAAGCCCTGCGTATCAGAGCTGTTATTCTGAGAGTGTCTTAAACTAAACAGAGCACAGGGGGCTGTCTGTGTGGTTCACCAGCACTGTCTCTGTGCTTATTTTCTCCTGTCTGGCAAACAGAGCATGCAGAGCACTAATGCAGACGCCACTTTGGCTGGGTGTCTGACCTCAGGCCTGCGCAGACAAATGTTGTGACTGCACAAAAGACCCTGCTCTGGACTGCTGTCTGCACACTCAGCTATAGTGTCATTGTGATGCTGGGGGGAAAAGGGGAAAGGGCCTGTTTTAGGTATCATTTGTAAGCAATCCTTCTGGAGCTGAGCTATTTTGGAGAGAGAGCCCAGGTCACACTGCAGAGGGCCACATGTGTATTACAGTGCAGGTCAGATTTCTTCACAAACCGTGTTTAGTTTCAGCACCCAGCTTCAGGAAAATACATCTACATACACATACACACAAACATACACAGGAAAACACACACACACACACACACACACACGCGCACGCACCTAAAGCAGTTTACAGCTATAAATCAAAATATGTGTCCGTTAACAGAAAACCACAGAACTTGCAATAAAGCTACCCCTGTATGCTGAGAACTGGTAAAGTCCACACACACATTCTCAGAGATGGGTTCTAATTCACAACCCTGGAGATGTGAGGCGCTAGTGCTTCACCATCCTTTGAAAAACCATGACTCCCAAACCCTGAGCTTATTAACTTATTATTAGATTAATGAACGAGGCTTGTTCTAATAAAATCTCCACTCTTCTTTCATCTGTAAATCAGTTTGGCTTTCCAGATAGATGGATAAATAGTGTTTTAACAAAAATTTATTTCTTCAGTTATAAAGTTGTGTGGAAACAAAAGTTGAAAATGGTGTTTATTACATGTTGCAGCGTGCATATGTGTGTGTGTGTGTGTGTGTGTGTGTGTGTAAAATACCTTTACTGTGATGTTAATGTTAATAGCAAACTGTTAACAGTTTTTATACTCTATGTTCTTTTACTGTATTATAGCATAATAAGTAATATGCTTCTTGGAAATTAATTTCAATTTTTTTCAGTTTAATTAGTATGATAACCCTGTGTCGTAAAGTACGAAGTATATGATTACATATAATTAGATGAAATTACAGTCAAAAGTGGAACAGATTCTATGTGTCATGTTGAAAGCCATGACATTTCTTTCTCCCTACTGCACACACCATGAGTTTGTGGTGGTCTTTTTGTCAATGCCCCGTCTTTAGACTCAGTATCTTTTTAGACTTACTCCAAACCAGAGGTTTAAGATCATATGGAAATATCAGTTGTACCCTTGAGAAATGATTTCACCATAGGGATCGATGATTGTTATCCTGTAAGATACCAATCTTTGGTGATGAATCAGTTTGACACGGGCCTGTGTAATTACTGAGGACGCAGTGTAGTTCTCATCAAAGGTGAGATGCATATCAGTCAGGATCGATTAACCTCGCCTCTCTTGTACACAATGTGGTCTGTGAAGATGCTGTCACAGTACTTCCACCATTCAAAGAATGGTCACATGATCTAAGCCGAGAATACTAGTATTATTTAAATTAAACACCAGCAAATTCAAGTAACAAATATTCAACAAAAAGTGCTTTGCTGAGTTACATGAGTTTTGTCTTTGTAAATTGTGACTGCAACAGAGATGGCAAATAGAACACTGTGATAACTAAGCTGAAGAAAGAAGAACTCAAAAAGCTGTATTTGATATAATGCTGAGTAATTATGTTATGGATATATTTTTAGTCCAAATAAAGACTCATTCTTTCATTGTCCAGGACCAGTCTATGGTCAGACTGGAGCCTACACCAGGAAACTGGGTACACCCTGTGTGGGACGCCAGTCTATCCCATAGCATGGGTACACTCATTCACACACACGTACGCACACATGCACACACACACACACATCAATTTTGTGAATACTGCACTATTATTTAATACAATATTGCAATATTCAAAATATAATAATAATATTGTTATAAAGGACTTGCGTATCTTCATCAGGTTACAAACTACAGAGTCGTTCTGTTGATAGCAAACGGCTCACTTGCTGTAAACTTGCTTGTCTTGTTTTTCTTCCCTGTTATTCTGCTTAAGGGTTTAGTTGGTATGTCATTTAAGCAACCAATGGAGGCAATCTGGCGAAACTGTTTTTCTCCCTGCCAGTGTGTATAAAACATTACAGGGAAAGGGATATGGAAACTGGGGGAAAGAAGACAATTCACAAAAAAAAGGAAAAAAGGATAAAAAAAGCTTGGTTTGATATCCGCTCTGATAGTGCTGTGGTGGTTCGATATTTCTGTCAGCATTTATGTGCCACCCTTCCACCGCAATGTTTATCCTCAATCAAAGGCTGAGAATCTCTCCACTGTAGCGCGTCCGCTCAAATTAACCCTGTTTGTTTGCATCTAATCACTGCCATTGTCCTATCACCACCCTGCCCATTCATCTGATTAAAACGGATTCATTTCTCATACTCTCTGTTTCCATAACAAAAGCAGGCTGCGTCAAGCTACTGAAAAAGGCACGTCTGAACCCTCCGCCTGCCATATTTGGTCTGCGTCTGTGGCTTCTCCGGCTTCTCCTTGAGGGTGGAAGCTGCCTATCCTGCCGCGTTCCCTGTTGACATACATGTTTCAGTTGGACCCCTTTAAGTTCACGTCATACCATTTCAATCAAGAACAAATTTTCAGGTCATTAAGACAAAACTCAATTTATTTTCGGTTAACTAGAAAACAATACAGGCAATGAAATCTGGTATATATACATTTTTTATAAAAAAAAATTCTATTTTTTGCCAAAACTGTTTCAGTGTACTTTTTCGTGTTGATCTAGAGCAGACAGCAAAACAGCACAGAGAGAGGTTGTCAGCAGGAGTGCGGGGGGGGGGGGGGGGGGACACCGCTGTTTGGAAACGGTATTATTAAAAACCAGCCCAGCACAGACGGATAAACACCCTTAAGTAGAGGCGGCGATTACCGGCACCGTTGGC